>JANAVB010004327.1:0-118060 GCA_029216955.1 Iris pallida | reverse complement strand
TTTTCTCCCTGGAATTCTGATTACTACCACACTCAGAGAGAGGAGAGAACCTGCATATATAGCCCACGGGGCGGTTGCCAAGCAGTTGCCTGAACTTCAGGGTAGTGGCAGAACCACTCCTGAACGTGCAGCAACTGCTGCAACTGTTCCCGCTCTAATATGCAGCCAGCCATACGCACACTACGCACTCTACGCACGCTGTGTACGCTGCGCACACTGGGCGTACTGGGCTGCGTACTGGGCTGCGTAACTGGGCTCGCGTAACGGGCCGCGCAACGTGGTCGCGCAAGTGGCTCGCGCAACGAGCGCAACTTAAGCGCACTATGCGCCTAGCGACGATGCTGACGTGCTAAGTGCAAAGTGCGCCAACAAAACGCCACATTACGCCTCATGAGCCCTTGAGCCCGAGTTCGAGCCCGAGTCCGAGTCCGAGTCGCTAAGCTCCTACGGAGCTTAGCTCCATGGAAATAAATTTCCAAGAGCAAAAAGCTTACAGCTTCTTAATTGTTGATTAAGCCTTTATACCATTAATAATTAATCCCATATAGCACACACCCATGTGCACTACATGTGCATCTCCATAAAGAGAAAAGACTCATATATATGGAGATACACATTCCTTTCTAGCCGATGTGGGACTAAAAACCAAAACAAAAGGCTACAAACCCAACAATCCCCCACATATCTCTATATATATGAGTACGAGTGTTCCCCACAGTAACTGTCCATTATGCTTTTAGGATAGATGCCACTTAAGACTTGAATCTTCCCACGTGAGTCAAACAACAGACTACAAATACAAGAATGGACTAAACCTTGAATTCTGCATCATAGCTGAAATTCTCCCCACTCACATAATGTAGTTACATGTGCCTCTGGCTACACATTAAAGGCCCTGTGCCAGCCTGGTTTCAGTGTATAATTTGGGGTGTCTACAAGTTTACCCTCAAGAGACGGCCTGATATCTCTGTCATACACTATAGGTGAGTTCATTATAAAGAGACATGGCATGAAGCGTTTTGCGATTCCCTTGCGGTGCTACGCCGCTATGACATGGCTTAAAGCCGAGGCCTTACCCCGTACCGGGAACCTCATCGTAGTGTCATACTACAGTAGCATGAGGCAACCGCCTCTTTGTAGTGCCAAACTACCCAGCATGAAGCCTTAGGCTCCTTTGCGGTGTTACGCCGCAACGACATGGCTTGCAAGGCCGAGGCTTTATCCCTAACCGGGTACCTCATGGCGGTGTCGTGCCACTGTAACATGAGGAGCTCCTCTTTGTAGTGCTGACTACACCCCTCTTTATATTTAATATACATCATCAGGCTAACTGCCTATTTGCGGTGCTACGCCGCTGTGACTTGGCCTGCAAAGCCGAGGCTTTATCCTATTCCTGGGCAGCACCCCACATATAGGAACCTCATCGTGGAGTCACCCCACTGTAGCATGGAGTTTCACTCCTTGTAGTGCTGTTCTACCATGCTTCCTGTAAAGCATACCAGGCATTCACTCTGTCTGAGAACTCATTAAGGCAAATAAGCCAACCTTCCCACAGGAACTGTTTTTCGCAGAAAACAACAGTAGACAACAGTGGTTATAGGTCCGTAACCTCTCCTTGCCCAATAGAACATGTACCCACCGTTTCTTTTATTCTTTCGATTAGTGGTCCTCCCTTGAACCAAAAGCTAGATGCCTAGTAGATAAATCTTTGAACTATTAGCATAAAACTTTATGGTAGGAATACAATAATCCAATATCAGAATGCCTTCAAACCAATTTTACAAGCTGTGTCATTGACCAGCTGGCGCTTGAGGCCCTTGGTGAACGGATCCACCAGGTTCTCCTGACTCCGAACATCAATTACTGCAATAACATCTCTCTTGATAAGATCGTGTACTGTCCTGTGCTTCAACCGCACAGTCCTCTTCTTCCCGTTGAAGAGGTCATTTGATGCCACCGCCGCAGTCGCCTGGTTGTCGCAGTATATCGGTATCGCCGATATTTGCGCTCCAACCAATAGAAGATCATACATGAGCTCCCGAAGCCATTCTGCTTCCTCGGCTGCGGTATCTAGTACAAAGAACTCAGATTCCATGGATGACCGCGAGAGCATAGTCTGCTTCTTCGACTTCCACGATATAGCAGCTCCACCCATTGTGAAAATGTATCCACCTGTGGACCTCTCGCTCTCCACCTCTGAGCACCAACTGGCATCACTGAAGCCTTCCACTACCTGCGGATCTCCGCTGTAGTACAGTGCATATGTCTAAGTCTTCTTGAGATATCTCATAACCCGTTTCACAGCTTTCCAGTGTTCAGCACCTGGGTTGCTCGTGAAACGACTCAGCATGCCCACGACAAAAGCTATGTCAGGCCTTGTGGCAGTAGTAGCATACATCAGACTTTCCATTACGCTTGTATACTCCAACTGTTTGACGCTTTCCCCTGAATTAGGCTTCAGCTTCAGATCACACCTGTACGGCATATCGATCCCTGGAAGATCCCGATACCCATAACGAGTGATCATTTTCTCAATATAATGAGACTGTGACAGCGCTAGTCCAGTGTCTGTCCGGATGATCTTGATCCCTAAGATCACATCAGCTTCCCCCAAGTCCTTCATACTGAACTTGTTAGAGATGAACTTCTTTGTCTCAGTGACACAGCTAATATCCGTACCTAGGATAAGCATGTCGTCCACGTACAGACAAACGATCACACCTCTTCCATCAGCGAACTTCGTGTAAACACACTTGTCCGTATCGCTGACCATGTAGCCATTTGACCTTATAACTTTGTCAAATTTCTCATGCCACATCTTGGGAGCCTGTTTAAGACCGTACAAGGATTTCACCAACTTGCAGACTTTGTCTTCAAGACCCCTGATGACAAATCCTTCTGGCTGTTGCATGTAAATCTCTTCGGTCAGCTCGCCATTTAGGAAAGCCGTATTCACATCCATCTGATGTATCACCATCTTATGTATTGCTGCGAGAGCAATCAACATTCTGATGGTGGTCATCCGGGCTACTGGAGCATACATGTCAAAATAGTCAATCTCCTGCTTCTGAGAAAACTCCTTGGCTACCAACCTAGCCTTGAACTTGTCAATAGTTCCGTCTGCTTTCATCTTCTTCTTGAAGATCCATTTGCATCCGATGGGTTTCGCTCCTTCAGGAAGATCAACCAACACCCAAGTGTTATTTGAGGTGATGGAATCAATCTTATTGTCAATTGCCTCCTTCCAGAAAACTGCATCTCTGGTCTTCATCGCCTCATCATAGGTAAGCGGATCTGCTTCCACATGATAGGTGACAAAGTCACTTCCGAAGTCCTTCGGCCTCCTCACACGCTTAGCTGATGGCTCAGCTTGTTCTGGTTCAACCGTTGTATCAACAACAACATCTTCTTGGACCACATCTTCATTGAAGACTTCAGTCTCTTGTGCACCCTCATTATTCTCCGGAACATCCGGAAGAACAATATTCTTGTGCCTTGCAAACTTGTCTTCAAAATATTCTGTATCGCGAGATTCAATGATATGATTTGACTCAATATCAAGAAATCTTCGAGCATCACTCTTCTCGGCATACCCCAAGAAGATCGTCTTTGTAGTCATTGTCCCAAGCTTCTGAATCTTTAGATCTGGAAGCTTGACATACGCCAGACACCCCCACACTCGAATGACATTCAAGTTAGGTCTGACCTTGAACCCGAGTTCATGAGGAGTAACGTCTGAAGTTACATGAGGTACTCTATTTAGAATAAAAGTGGCCATCAATGCAGCTTCTCCCCAGTAGCACTTAGGAAGGCCAGCAGTCAACAACATTAAATTTATCATTTCTGTCAACGTCCTGTTCTTCCTCTCAGCTACTTCGTTTGATTGAGGAGAGTGCGGAGCCGTAGTCTCATTGACAATTCCATGTTCCTTACAGAACGATACGAATTCATGAGACCTGTACTCCCCACCTCGATCACTTCATATCCTTTTGAGTTGTTGTCCAGTCTGCCGCTCAGCTTCGGCTCTGAACTCCTTGAACTTCTCGAATGCTTCGTCTTTAGCCTTCAGCAAGTAGACGAACGCATACTTTGAGAAGTCATCGATGAAGGTTATGAAATACTTTATCCCGGCCTTTGTAGAGAACTGTTTGAAGTCACAGATATCGGAGTGAACCAACTCCAGAAGATCTGTACTTCGATTAACCCGAGGAAAGGGTTTCCTTGTGATCTTCGTTTGAGCACAAACTTTACATTTCTCTACCTTACCCCCACATTTGGAGATAAGTCCTAGAATTGACATTCTGTTTATTCGTTTATAATGAACATGTCCTAGCCTATTATGCCATAACTTAAGAGTATAAGCAGAATGAGTGACTTCATTAATTACATTCATTACATTGGACTGATTTACAAGCTGAATCTTGAACATTCCTTCGATATAAAAAGCTTTCCTGAAATATGTTCTCTTGATAGACATCACCATCTGGCCAGTATTGATGTCCATCCTGAGGCCTGCATTGCAGAGTAGGCCTCCCGAGACCAGGTTCTTGGCGATAGCAGGTACGTGCTTTATGCCTTGAAGCGTCAGAGACTTCCCCGAAGTCAGCTTCAACACCACCGTCCCGATCCCGATCACTTCAGCTTGTGCTTGGTTCGCCATTATAACCACTTCAGAAGTAGGTGTATAGGTGGTGAACCACTCCTTACTAGAGCAGACATGGCAGGAGGCTCCAGTATCTACCCACCAGTCAGAGTCAGTCCTTACTGCATCAACCTGTGCAATCATAGCAATTACGTCAGTGATCATAGATACCTTACTAGGCTCTCCTTGCTCTGATTGCTTGGTCTTTGCTTTACACTCATTCTTAAAGTGGCCCTTCTTGCCACACTTGAAGCAAGGCATTTCTGACTTTGGCTTCTTTTTCTTGATAGAAGTTCCCTTGACTTTTAGATTGTCAGGGTTCTTCTTCTTGCTATGGAAAGCTGCCTGCTTTCCCTTTGGTTCCTTGGTCTGAACCAGATTGGCGTTAGCCAATTGCTTGGACAGTGTGTCCACCTTCAGTTGAGCCCGCATCTGGTCCCCAACATAGATTTCCTGTAGGAGATCTTCAAGGGTGATCTCCAACTTCTTCCTATGCATGTTTGCATAGAACTTGCTCTACCCAGCGGGGAGCTTTGAGACAATCCCTCCAACAACAAACTTGTCGGGGAGGGGCATCGCCTCGTCTTCCAGCTTCTATCGCAGTTTCAGGAACTCATTTACCTGCGGCAGCATAGACTTTTCGTCCTCAAAGAACCACTTGTGATATTTTTCAACCACAAATATTTTGCTCCTGTTCTTGTCTTCTTCGTAGAGTTTTTCTAGAGACTCCCATATGTCTCTAGCGATATTCTTCTTAGAATAGGATTCTGCTAGGGAATCCTCCATAGCATTCAGGATAAGCAACCTGTAAATGCTATTCTCCCTTCTCCACTTGGCCTGAAGTTTAGTAGCCGCAGAGATTGCGACAGCAGACCCAGTATCTGGAACGGTAGGTTCCTCTTCAAGAAGCACGTGATCCACGTCTCTGAGTTGAAGAGTGAGATAAACCTTCCTCTTCCAGACTTGATAATGCTCTCCATCAAACTTCTCTAACTTACAGAAGTCAGTGTTTAGGAGTGAAGCATTAATATTTTCCATCGTAGCAATAAAGCTTTGAGATTGTTACTACCGGGAATATCGAGGCACGCTATTCGATGGAAACTTCAGAAACTGAAACAATTGTAAAGACAACATTTTAAATGCAATACCTTAAAGAAGGTTTTGCAACAGAGATCCAGAAGGATTCTGTAAATTACAAGATCTAAAAAGATATCGTAATACACGAATAATCTAAAGAGATTTTCGTGATCGTAGCAAACTGGCAGTAGTGCCTTCTAAAAAGAAGATACTGACAGAACTGCTAAAGGCAACAGAAGGATGACAGGCGAGAGATGGAAATGCTGGGGTGAATTATCACCGTTGCTCAAAGCTTTATTCGTCCTCTGCGAACAGCTTCCAGGAACCAGCAAGGTTGACGGAAAACCTTGGAACACTCCTGCTCTTATGACTCCTCGGAAGACGGCAAACTCCTCTAGCAAAGGCTCTACTCTTCTCTCTCTGTTTGAAGTAACAGAACCCACGCGTACTAAAAAGTACTAGTATTTGTGTTAAAGAACACGCTCACTACTCTGTTGTGTTAAAGAACACTTAGAGTTTTTCTTCCTGGAATTCTGATTACTACCACACTCAGAGAGAGGAGAGAACCTGCATATATAGCCCACGGGGCAGTTGCCAAGCAGTTGCCTGAACTTCAGGGTAGTGGCAGAACCACTCCTGAACGTGCAGCAACTGCTGCAATCGTTCCCGCTCTAATATGCAGCCAGCCATATGCACACTACGCACTCTACGCACACTGCGTACGCTGCGCACACTGCGTACTCTACGCACGCTGCGTACGCTGTGCACACTGGGCGTACTGGGCTGCGTAACTGGGCTCGCGTAACGGACCGTGCAACGTGGTCGTGCAAGTGGCTCGCGCAACGAGCGCAACATAAGCGTACTATGCGCCTAGCGACGATGCTGACGTGCTAAGTGCAAAGTGCGCCAACAAAATGCCACATTACGCCTCATGAGCCCTTGAGTCCGAGTCCGAGCCCGAGTTCGAGTCCGAGTCCGAGTCGCTAAGCTCCTACGGAGCTTAGCTCTATGGAAATAAATTTCCAAGAGCAAAAAGCTTACAGCTTCTTAAATATTGATTAAGCCTTTATACCATTAATAATTAATCCCATATGGCACACACCCATGTGCACTACATGTGCATCTCCATAAAGAGAAAAGACTCATATATATGGAGATACACATTCCTTTCTAGCCGATGTGGGACTAAAAACCAAAACAAAAGGCTACAAACCCAACAATCCCCCACATATCTCTATATATATGAGTACGAGTGTTCCCCACAGTAACTGTCCATTATGCTTTTAGGATAGATGCCACTTAAGACTTGAATCTTCCCACGTGAGTCAAACAACAGACTACAAATACAAGAATGGACTAAACCTTGAATTCTGCATCATAGCTGAAATTCTTCCCACTCACATAATGTAGTTACATGTACTTCTGGCTACACATTAAAGGCCCTGTGCCAACCTGATTTCAGTGTATAATTTTGGGTGTCTACAAGTTTACCCTCAAGAGACGGCCTGATATCTCTGTCATACACTATAGGTGAGTTCATTATAAAGAGACATGGCATGAAGCGCTTTGCGCTTCCCTTACGGTGCTACGCCGCTATGACATGGCTTAGAGCCGAGGCCTTACCCCATACCGGGAACCTCATCGTAGTGTCATACTACAGTGGCATGAGGCAACCGCCTCCTTGTAGTGCCAAACTACCCAGCATGAAGCCTTAGGCTCCTTTGCGGTGTTACGCCGCAACGACATGGCTTGTAAGGCCGAGACTTTATCCCTAAACGGGTACCTCATGGTGGTGTCGTGCCACTGTAACATGAGGAACTCCTCCTCTTTGTAGTGCTGACTACACCCTTCTTTATATTTAATATACATCATTAGGTTAACTGCCTATTTGCGGTGCTACGCCGCTGTGACTTGGCCTGCAAAGCCGAGGCTTTATTCTATTCCTGGGCAGCACCCCACATATAGGAACCTCATCGTGGAGTCACCCCACTGTAGCATGGAGTATCACTCCTTGTAGTGCTGTTCTACCATGCTTCCTGTAAAGCATACCAGGCATTCACTCTGTCTGAGAACTCATTAAGGCAAATAAGCCAACCTTCCTACAGGAACTGTTTTTCGTGGAAAACAAAAGTAGACAACAGTGGTTATAGGTCCGTAACCTCTCCATGCCCAATAGAACATGTACCCATCGTTCCTGATATTCTTCCGATTAGTGGTCCTCCCTTGAACCAAAAGCTAGATGCCTAGTAGATAAATCTTTAAACTATTAGCATAAAACTTTATGGTAGGAATACAATAATCCAATATCAGAATGCCTTCAAGCCCATTTTACAAGCTGTGTCATTGACCAGCTGGCGCTTGAGGCCCTTGGTGAACGGATCCGCCAGGTTCTCCTGACTCCGAACATCAATTACTACAATAACACCTCTCTTGATAAGATCGTGTACTGCCCTGTGCTTCAACCGCACAATCCTCTTCTTCCCGTTGAAGAGGTCATTTGATGCCACCGCTACAGTCGCCTGGTTGTCGCAGTATATCGGTATCGCCGATATTCGTGCTCCAACCAATGGAAGATCATACATGAGCTCCTGAAGCCATTCTGCTTCCTCGGCTGCGGTATCTAGTGCAAAGAACTCAGATTCCATGGATGACCGCGAGAGCATAGTCTGCTTCTTCGACTTCCACGATATAGCAGCTCCACCCATTGTAAAAATGTATCCACCTGTGGACCTCTCGCTCTCCACCTCTGAGCACCAACTGGCATCACTGAAGCCTTCCACTACCTGCGGATCTTCGCTGTAGTACAGTGCATATGTCTGAGTCTTCTTGAGATATCTCATAACCCGTTTCACAGCTTTCCAGTGTTCAGCACCTGGGTTGCTCGTGAAATGACTCAACATTTCCACGGCGAAAGCTATGTCAGGCCTTGTGGCAGTAGTAGCATACATCAGACTTCCTATTACGCTTGTATACTCCAACTGTCTGATGCTTTCCCTTGAATTAGGCTTCAGCTTCAGATCACACCTGTACGGCGTATCGATCCCTAGAAGATCCCGATACCCATAACGAGTGATCATTTTCTCAATATAATGAGACTGTGACAGCGCTAGTCCAGTGTCTGTCCGGATGATCTTGATCCCTAAGATCACATCAGCTTTCCCCAAGTCCTTCATACTGAACTTGCTAGAGATGAACTTCTTTGTCTCAGTGACACAGCTAATATCCGTACCTAGGATAAGCATGTCGTCCACGTACAGACAAACGATCACACCTCTTCCATCAGCGAACTTCGTGTAAACACACTTGTCCGTATCGCTGACCATGTAGCCATTTGACCTTATAACTTTGTCAAATTTCTCATGCCACATCTTGGGAGCCTGTTTAAGATCGTACAAGGATTTTACCAACTTGTAGACTTTGTCTTCAAGACCCCTGATGACAAATCCCTCTGGCTGTTGCATGTAAATCTCTTCGATCAGCTCGCCATTTAGGAAAGCCGTATTCACATCCATCTGATGTATCACCATCTTATGTATTGCTGCAAGAGCAATCAACATTCTGATGGTGGTCATCTGGGCTACTGGAGCATACGTGTAAAAATAGTCAATCCCCTGCTTCTGAGAAAACCCCTTGGCTACCAACCTAGCCTTGAACTTGTCAATAGTTCCGTCTGCTTTCATCTTCTTCTTAAAGATCCATTTGCATCCGATGGGTTTCGCTCCTTCAGGAAGATCAACCCACACCCAAGTGTTATTTGAGGTGATGGAATCAAACTCATTGCCAATCGCCTCCTTCCAGAAAACTGCGTCTCTGGTCTTCATCGCCTCATCATAGGTAAGCGGATCTGCTTCCACATGATAGGTGACAAAGTCACTTCCGAAGTCCTTCGGCCTCCTCAAACGCTTAGCTGACGGCTCAGCTTATTCTGGTTCAACCGTTGTATCAACAACAACATCTTCTTGGACCACATCTTCATTGAAGACTTCAGTCTCTTGTGCACCCTTTTTATTCTCCGGAATATCCGGAAGAACAATATTCTTGTGCCTTGTAAACTTGTCTTCAAAATATTCTGTATCGCGAGATTCAATGATATAATTTGACTCAATATCAAGAAATTTTCGAGCATCACTCTTCTCGACATACCCCAAGAAGATCGTCTTTGTAGTCCTTGTCCCAAGCTTCTAAATCTTTAGATCTGGAAGCTTGACATACGCCAGACACCCCCACACTCGAATGACATTCAAGTTAGGTCTGACCTTGAACCAGAGTTCATGAGGAGTAACGTCTGAAGTTGCATGAGGCACTCTATTTAGAATAAAAGTGGCCATCAATGCAGCTTCTCCCCAGTAGCACTTAGGAAGGCTAGCAGTCAACAACATTGAATTTATCATTTCTGTTAACGTCCTGTTCTTCCTCTCATCTACTCCGTTTGATTGAGGAGAGTACGGAGCCGTAGTCTCATTGACAATTCTATGTTCCTTATAGAACGATGCGAATTCATGAGACCTGTACTCCCCACCTCGATCACTTCTTATCCTTTTGAGTTATTGTCCAGTCTGCCGCTCAGCTTCGGCTCTGAACTCCTTGAACTTCTCGAATGCTTCGTCTTTAGCCTTCAGCAAGTAGACGAACGCATACTTTGAGAAGTCATCGATGAAGGTTATGAAATACTTCATCCCGGCCTTTGTAGAGAACTGTTTGAAGTCACAGATATCGGAGTGAACCAACTCCAGAAGATCTGTACTTCGATTAACCCGAGGAAAGGGTTTCCTTGTGATCTTCGTTTGAGCACAAACTTCATATTTCTCTACCTTACCCCCACATTTGGAGATAAGTCCTAGACTAGACATTCTGTTTATTCGTTTACAATGAACATGTCCTAGCCTATTATGCCACAACTCAAGAGTATAAGCAGAATGAGTGACTTCATTAATTACATTAATTACATTGGACTGATTTACAAGCTGAATCTTGAACATTTCTTCGGTATAAAAAGCTTTCCCGAAATATGTTCCCTTGATAGACATCACCGTCTGGCTAGCATTGATGTCCATCCTGAGGCCTGCATTGCAGAGTAGGCCTCCCGAGACCAGGTTCTTGGCGATAGCAGGTACGTGCTTTATGCCTTGAAGCGTCAGAGACTTCCCCGAAGTCAGCTTCAACACCACCGTCCCGATCCCGATCACTTCAGCTTGTGCTTGGTTCGCCATCATAACCACTTCAGAAGTAGGTGTATAGGTGGTGAACCACTCCTTACTGGAGCAGACATGGCAGGAGGCTCCAGTGTCTACCCACCAGTCAGAGTCAGTCCTTACTGCATCAATCTGTGCAATCATAGCAATTATGTCAGTGATCATAGATACCTTACTAGGCTCTCCTTGCTCTGATTGCTTGGTCTTTGCTTTACACTCTTTCTTAAAGTGGCCCTTCTTGCCACACTTGAAGCAAGGCATTTTTGACTTTGGCTTCTTTTTCTTGATAGAAGTTCCCTTGACTTTTAGATTGTCAGGGTTCTTCTTCTTGCTGTGGAAAGCTGCCTGTTTTTCCTTTGGTTCCTTGGTCTGAACCAGATTGGCGTTAGCCAATTGCTTAGAAAGTGTGTCCACCTTCAGTTGAGCCCGCATCTGGTCCTCAACATAGATTTTCTGTAGAAGATCTTCAAGGGTGATCTCCAACTTCTTTCTATGCATGTTTGCATAGAACTTGCTCCACCCAGCGGGGAGCTTTGAGACAATCCCTCCAACAACAAACTTGTCGGGGAGGGGCATCGCCTCGTCTTCCAGTTTCTGTCGCAGTTTCAGGAACTCCTTTACCTGCGGCAGCATAGACTTTTCGTCCTCAAAGAACCACTTGTGATATTTTTCAACCACAAATATTTTGCTCCTGTTCTTGTCTTCTTCGTAGAGTTTTTCTAGAGACTCCCATATGTCTCTAGCGATATTCTTCTTAGAATAGGATTCTGCTAGGGAATCCTCCATAGCATTCAGGATAAGCAACCTGCAAATGCTATTCTCCATTTTCCACTTGGCCTGAAGTTTAGTAGCCGCAGAGATTGCGGCAGTAGACCTAGTAACTGGAACGGTAGGTTCCTCTTCAAGAAGCACGTGATTCACGTCTCTGAGTTGAGGAGTGAGATAAACCTTCCTCTTTCAGACTTGATAATGCTCTCCATCAAACTTCTCTAACTTACAGAAGTCAGTGTTTAGGAGTGAAGCATTAATATTTTCCATCGTAGCAATAAAGCTTTGAGATTGTTACTGCCGGGAACGCCGGGACACGCTATTCGGTAGAAAATAAAAAAACTGAAATAGTTGTAAAGACAACGTTTCAAATGCAATTCCTTAAAGAAGGTTTTGCAACAGAGATCCAGAAGGATTCTGTAAATTACAAGATCTAAAAAGATATCGTAATACACGAATAATCTAAAGAGATTTTCGTGATCGTAGCAAACTGGCAGTAGTGCCTTCTAAAAAGAAGATACTGACAGAACTGCTAAAGGCAACAGAAGGATGACAGGCGAGAGATGGAAATGCTGGGGTGAATTATCACCGTTGCTCAAAGCTTTATTCGTCCTCTGCGAACAGCTTCCAGGAACCAGCAAGGTTGACGAAAAACCTTGGAACACTCCTGCTCTTCTGACTCCTCGGAAGACGGCAAACTCCTCTAGCAATGGCTCTACTCTTCTCTCTCTGTTTGAAGTAACAGAACCCACGCGTACTAAAAAGTACTAGTATTTGTGTTAAAGAACACGCTCACTACTCTGTTGTATTAAAGAACGCTTAGAGTTTTTCTCCCTGGAATTCTGATTACTACCACACTCAGAGAGAGGAGAGAACCTGCATATATAGCCCACGGGGCGGTTGCCAAGCAGTTGCCTGAACTTCAGGATAGTGACAGAACCACTCCTGAACGTGAAACAACTGCTGCAACCGTTCCCGCTCTAATATGCAGCCAGCCATACGCACACTACGCACTCTACGCACACTGCGTACGCTGCGTACACTGCGCACTCTACGCACGATGCGTACGCTGTACACACTGGGCGTACTGGGCTGCGTACTGGGCTGCGTAACTGGGCTCGCGTAACGGGCCGCGCAACGTGCAAAGTACGCCAACAAAATGACATATTACGCCTCATGAGCCCGAGTCCGAGCCCGAGTCCGAGTCCGAGTCGCTAAGCTCCTACGGAGCTTAGCTCCTACGGAGCTTAGCTCCATGGAAATAAATTTCCAAGAGCAAAAAGCTTACAGCTTCTTAATTGTTGATTAAGCCTTTATACTATTAATAATTAATCCCACATGGCTCACACCCATGTGCACTACATGTGCATCTCCATAAAGAGAAAAGACTCATATATATGGAGATACACATTCCTTTCTAGCCGATGTGGGACTAAAAACCAAAACAAAAGGCTACAAACCCAACAATCCCCCACATATCTCTATATATATGAGTACGAGTGTTCCCCACAGTAACTGTCCATTATGCTTTTAGGATAGATGCCACTTAAGACTTGAATCTTCCCACGTAAGTCAAACAACAGACTACAAATACAAGAATGGACTAAACCTTGAATTCTGCATCATAGCTGAAATTCTTCCACTCACATAATGTAGTTATATGTGCCTCTGGCTACACATTAAAGGCCCTGTGCCAGCCTGGTTTCATTGTATAATTTTGGGTGTCTACAAGTTTACCCTCAAGAGACGGCCTGATATCTCTGTCATACACTATAGGTGAGTTCATTATAAAGAGACATGGCATGAAGCGCTTTGCGCTTCCCTTGCGGTGCTACGCCGCTATGACATGGCTTAAAGCCGAGGCCTTACCCCGTACCGGGAACCTCATCGTAGTGTCATACTACAGTAGCATGAGGCAACCTCCTCTTTGTAGTGCCAAACTACCCAGCATGAAGCCTTAGGCTCCTTTGCGGTATTACGCCGCAACGACATGGCTTGCAAGGCCGAGGCTTTATCCCTAACCGGGTACCTCATGGTGGTGTCATGCCACTGTAACATAAGGAACTCCTCCTCTTTGTAGTGCTGACTACACCCCTATTTATATTTAATATACATCATTAGGCTAACTGCCTATTTGCGGTGCTACGCCGCTGTGACTTGGCCTGCAAAGCCGAGGCTTTATCCTATTCCTGGGCAGCACCCCACATATAGGAACCTCATCATGGAGTCACCCCACTGTAGCATGGAGTTTCACTCCTTGTAGTGCTGTTCTACCATGCTTTCTGTAAAGCATACCAGGCATTCACTCTGTCTGAGAACTCATTAAGGCAAATAAGCCAACCTTCCCACAGGAACTATTTTTCGCAGAAAACAACAGTAGACAACAGTGGTTATAGGTCCGTAACCTCTCCATGCCCAATAGAACAAGTACCCACCGTTCCTGATATTCTTCCGATTAGTGGTCCTCCCTTGAACCAAAAGCTAGATGCCTAGTAGATAAATCTTTGAACTATTAGCATAAAACTTTATGGTAGGAATACAATAATCCAATATCAGAATGCCTTCAAGCCCATTTTACAAGCTGTGTCATTGACCAGCTGGCACTTGAGGCCCTTGGTGAACGAATTCGCCAGGTTCTCCTGACTCCGAACATCAATTACTGCAATAACACCTCTCTTGATAAGATCGTGTACTGCCCTGTGCTTCAACCGCACAGTCCTCTTCTTCCCGTTGAAGAGGTTATTTGATGCCACCGCTGCAGTCGCCTGGTTGTCGCAGTATATCGGTATCGTCGGTATTTGCGCTCCAACCAATGGAAGATCATACATGAGCTCCCGAAGCCATTCTGCTTTTTCGGCTGCGGTATCTAGTACAAAGAACTCAGATTCCATGGATGACCGCGAGAGCATAGTCTGCTTCTTCGACTTTCACGATATAGCAGCTCCACCCATTGTGAAAATGTATCCACCTGTGGACCTCTCGCTCTCCACCTCTGAGCACCAACTGGCATCACTGAAGCCTTCCACTACCTGCGGATCTCCGCTGTAGTACAGTATATATGTCTGAGTCTTCTTGAGATATCTCATAACCCGTTTCACAGCTTTCCAGTGTTCAGCACCTGGGTTGCTCGTGAAATGACTCAGCATTCCCACGGCGAAAGCTATGTCAGGCCTTGTGGCAGTAGTAGCATACATCAGACGTCCCATTACGCTTGCATACTCCAACTGTCTGACGCTTTCCCCTGAATTAGGCTTCAGATCACACCATTATGGCGTATCGATCCCTAGAAGATGTCGATACCCATAACGAGTGATCATTTTCTCAATATAATGAGTCTGTGACAGCGCTAGTCCAGTGTCTGTCCGGATGATCTTGATTCCTAAGATCACATCAGCTTCCCCCAAGTCCTTCATACTGAACTTGCTAGAGATGAACTTCTTTGTCTCAGTGACACAGCTAATATCCGTACCTAGGATAAGCATGTCGTCCACGTACAGACAAACGATCACACCTCTTCCATCAGCGAACTTCGTGTAAACACACTTGTCCGTATCGCTGACCATGTAGCCATTTGACCTTATAACTTTGTCAAATTTCTCATGCCACATCTTGGGAGCCTGTTTAAGACCGTACAAGGATTTCACCAACTTACAAACTTTGTCTTCAAGACCCCTGATGACAAATCCCTCTGGCTGTTGCATGTAAATATCTTCGGTCAGCTCGCCATTTAGGAAAGCCGTATTCACATCCATCTGATGTATCACCATCTTATGTATTGCTGCGAGAGCAATCAACATTCTGATGGTGGTCATCCGGGCTACTGGAGCATACGTGTCAAAATAGTCAATCCCCTGCTTCTGAGAAAACCCCTTGGCTACCAACCTAGCCTTGAACTTGTCAATAGTTCCGTCTGCTTTCATCTTCTTCTTGAAGATCCATTTACATCCGATGGGTTTCGCTCCTTCAGGAAGATTAACCAACACCCAAGTGTTATTTGAGGTGATGGAATCAATCTCATTGTCAATCGCCTCCTTCCAGAAAACTGCGTCTCTGGTCTTCATCGCCTCATCATAGGTAAGCGGATCTGCTTCCACATGATAGGTGACAAAGTCACTTCCGAAGTCCTTCGGCCTCCTCACACGCTTAGCTGACGGCTCAGCTTGTTCTGGTTCAACCGTTGTATCAACAACAACATCTTCTTGGACCACATCTTCATTGAAGACTTCAGTCTCTTGTGCACCCTCATTATTCTCCGGAACATCCGGAAGAACAATATTCTTGTGCCTTGCAAACTTGTCTTCAAAATGTTCTGCATCGCGAGATTCAATGATATGATTTGACTCAATATCAAGAAATCTCTGAGCATCACTCTTCTCGGCATACCCCAAGAAGATCGTCTTTGTAGTCCTTGTCCCAAGCTTCTAAATCTTTAGATCTGGAAGCTTGACATACGCCAGACACCCCCACACTCGAATGACATTCAAGTTAGGTCTGACCTTGAACCAGAGTTCATGAGGAGTAACGTCTGAAGTTGCATGAGGCACTCTATTTAGAATAAAAGTGGCCGTCAATGCAGCTTCTCCCCAGTAGCACTTAGGAAGGCCAGCAGTCAACAACATTGAATTTATCATTTCTGTCAACGTCCTGTTCTTCCTCTCAGCTACTCCGTTTGATTGAGGAGAGTACGAAGCCGTAGTCTCATTGACAATTCAATGTTACTTACAGAACGATACGAATTCATGAGACCTGTACTCCCCACCTCGATCACTTCTTATCCTTTTGAGTTGTTGTCCAGTCTGCCGCTCAGCTTCGGCTCTGAACTCCTTGAACTTCTTGAATGCTTCGTCTTTAGCCTTCAGCAAGTAGACGAACGCATACTTTGAGAAGTCATCGATGAAGGTTATGAAATACTTCATCCCGGCCTTTGTAGAGAACTGTTTGAAGTCACAGATATCGGAGTGAACCAACTCCAAAAGATCTGTACTTCGATTAACCCGAGGAAAGGGTTTTCTTGTGATCTTCGTTTGAGCACAAACTTCACATTTCTCTACCTTACCCCCATATTTGGAGATAAGTCCTAGACTAGACATTCTGTTTATTCGTTTACAATGAACATGTCCTAGCCTATTATGCCACAACTCAAGAGTATAAGCAGAATGAGTGACTTCATTATTTACATTCATTACATTGGACTGATTTACAAGCTGAATCTTGAGTATTCTTTCGGTATAAAAAGCTTTCCCGAAATATGTTCCCTTGATAGACATCACCATCTGGCCAGCATTGATGTCCATCCTGAGGCCTGCATTGCAGAGTAGGCCTCCCGAGACCAGGTTTTTGGCGATAGCAGGTACGTGCTTTATGCCTTGAAGCGTCAGAGACTTCCCCGAAGTCAGCTTCAACACCACCGTCCCGATCCCGATCACTTCAGCTTGTGCTTGGTTCGCCATCATAACCACTTCAGAAGTAGGTGTATAGGTGGTGAACCACTCCTTACTGGAGCAGACATGGCAGGAGGCTCCAGTGTCTACCCACCAGTCAGAGTCAGTCCTTACTGCATCAACCTGTGTAATCATAGCAATTACGTCAGTGATCATAAATACCTTACTAGGCTCTCCTTGCTCTGATTGCTTGGTCTTTGCTTTACACTCATTCTTAAAGTGGCCCTTCTTGCCACACTTGAAGCAAGGCATTTCTGACTTTGGCTTCTTTTTCTTGATAGAAGTTCCCTTGACTTTTAGATTGTCAGGGTTCTTCTTCTTGTTGTGGAAAGCTGCCTGCTTTTCCTTTGGTTCCTTGGTCTGAACCAGATTGGCGTTAGCCAATTGCTTGGACAGTGTGTCCACCTTCAGTTGAGCCCGCATCTGGTCCTCAAAATAGATTTCCTGCAGGAGATCTTAAAGGGTGATCTCCAACTTCTTCCTATGCATGTTTGCATAGAACTTGCTCCACCCAGCGGGGAGCTTTGAGACAATCCCTCCAACAACAAACTTGTCGGGGAGGGGCATCGCCTCGTCTTCCAGCTTCTGTCGCAGTTTCAGGAACTCCTTTACCTGCGGCAGCATAGACTTTTCGTCCTCAAAGAACCACTTGTGATATTTTTCAACCACAAATATTTTGCTCCTGTTCTTGTCTTCTTCGTAGAGTTTTTCTAGAGACTCCCATATGTCTCTAGCGATATTCTTCTTAGAATAGGATTCTGCTAGGGAATCCTCCATAGCATTCAGGATAAGCAACCTGCAAATGCTATTCTTCCTTCTCCACTTGGCCTGAAGTTTAGTAGCCGCAGAGATTGCGACAGCAGAACCAGTATCTGGAACGGTAGGTTCCTCTTCAAGAAGCACGTGATCCACGTCTCTGAGTTGAAGAGTGAGATAAACCTTCCTCTTCCAGACTTGATAATGCTCTTCATCAAACTTCTCTAACTTACAGAAGTCAGTGTTTAGGAGTGAAGCATTAATATTTTCCATCGTAGCAATAAAGCTTTGAGATTGTTACTACCGGGAACGCCGGGGCACGCTATTCGATGGAAAATACAGAAACTGAAACAGTTGTAAAGACAACGTTTCAAATGCAATTCCTTAAAGAAGGTTTTGCAACAGAGATCCAGAAGGATTCTGTAAATTACAAGATCTAAAAAGATATCGTAATACACGAATAATCTAAAGAGATTTTCGTGATCGTAGCAAACTGGCAGTAGTGCCTTCTAAAAAGAAGATACTGACAGAACTGCTAAAGGCAACAGAAGGATGACAGGCGAGAGATGGAAATGCTGGGGTGAATTATCACCGTTGCTCAAAGCTTTATTCGTCCTCTGCGAACAGCTTCCAGGAACCAGCAATGTTGACGGAAAACCTTGGAACACTCCTGCTCTTCTGACTCCTCGGAAGACGGCGAACTCCTCTAGCAATGGCTCTACTCTTCTCTCTCTGTTTGAAGTAACAGAACCCACGCGTACTAAAAAGTACTAGTGTTTGTGTTAAAGAACACGCTCAATACTCTGTTGTGTTAAAGAACACTTAGAGTTTTTCTCTCTGGAATTCTGATTACTACCACACTCAGAGAGAGGAGAGAACCTGCATATATAGCCCACGGGACGGTTGCCAAGCAGTTGCCTGAACTTCAGGGTAGTGGCAGAACCACTCCTGAACGTGCAGCAACTGCTGCAACCGTTCCCGTTCTAATATGCAGCCAGCCATACGCACACTACGCACTCTACGCACACTGCGTACGCTGCGCACGTCCACTCTACGCACGCTGCGCACACTGGGCGTACTGGGCTGCGTACTGGGCTCGCGTAACTGGGCCCGTTACTATGCGCCTAGCGACGATGCTGACGTGTTAAGTGCAAAGTGCGCCAACATTACGCCTCATGAGCCCTTAAGCCCGAGCCCTTGAGTCCGAGGCCGAGTCCGAGTCCGAGTCGCTAAGCTCCTACGGAGCTTAGCTCCATGGAAATAAATTTCCAAGAGCAAAAAACTTACAGCTTCTTAATTGTTGATTAAGCCTTTATACCATTAATAATTAATCCCACATGGCACACACCCATGTGCACTACATATGCATCTCCATAAAGAGAAAAGACTCATATATATGGAGATACACATTCCTTTCTAGCCGATGTGGGACTAAAAACCAAAACAAAAGGCTACAAACCCAACATATATTGTTTATCAATTGATAGTTGTTGATGATAGCATGATTTTGATGATTAAAATGGTGACTTTTTCCTGCATTATCATAAAATCAAGAAAAATAATACTAGAATTATTTTAATTCCTTTGGTGCTACTGCTATTTTTATTCAAAAGAAAGTTTTTTAATTGTTCTAAATTGAATCTCCGTGTGTCTTTGTATATTTTTTTTATCTGTGTACGCGCACCCTCGTGAGATGCATGCATTAGCATTTGTATATTTTTATTCTATCATCATTCATGAGGTTTCTGGACACCACTTAGGAAGATTACTCCATGCATGTTGAAATGGATGCTAAACTGTAGCTATCTTCTATAATTTTATAAATATTATTTTTAAATGTTCAAGACATTAATATTCAAACTTGATCTTATTTTTAGATTTTTTTAATATTATATGTCAAATTAAACAGAACATGTTTCTGGGTGAATTGTAGTTTACCATATAAGTTTCAATTTTTAAATATTGATATTATGCATTGCTTTTGATAATTGTGACCTATATCTGCTCCTTATCTCTTTCGTTTAGCTCATCGGTCTGTCTTCCTATACCTTTATATATAATGTATTCGTTTGACTGTTAACACTAAGGCTGTGTTTGATTGGACTTTTTTTCTATGAAAAATATTTTTATCACAAATTTTTCATCAACTGTAGTGTTTGATAGCTTATATTTTCCATGAAATTATTTTTCAAAAAACTATCATTTTCTATATTTTCATCTAAAATGGTGGAAAATGAAACTTGTCCAACCCATAGAAAATATCATTTTCCATGAAAAACAATTATTCTTCGTGGAAAATAATGACAATCAAACATCCAAATTAAGTTTTACATGAATTTTTTTTAAAATTCCATGGAAATTTTTTCCTAGAAAAATAGTTTCATAGAATTAATTTCTTTTTCACATATTTTCCACCTTGCAATCAAACGCACCCTAAGTAATCATTTATATGAAAACAAATATGGACTTGGATAAGATAGTAACAATGTTGGATATAATTTAAATCCTCATGGAAAACTTTGAATTTAACCCCTGAAAAGAAATGGAAGAGTTATTAAAGTATCCATTTGACAATAACCGATTTTGTACTACGCATGCATGTTTACGTATCCATTTTGATGTATGCTACACCTATGTATAAAATTGCCTGATTTAGAAAGTTCGATCAACAGGCCATGACTATTCTGCGGCAACAATAATATTTGTGCAACTTTTCATTTTTTTTTCCCACACCCAATCTTTGCTAATTTCACTCAAGTTTGATAGTATAAAGTAGGGTCGGAAATTTTGTGATAAAACCTTTGTATGTGTTATCATATGGTTGGAAAGATATGATAAACAATTAACAGTCAACAATAACTATAAAGTATACTGAAAAGTCTTTCCATCTAAAATGGAGATTTTATCGGTCCATATGCCTATTTATGGAATTGAGTAGATTATGTGCGGATGAACTCTAATGCATTTTTTTTTCATGAGTATCCATGTGTTATACATGTATTTGCTGATTCACATAGGAGTTGATTCTCAATCAATCATTTTTGTTGCCAATTCAATGCACAGTGGCAGTGATTCACTGCATCATCACGTGGCAAGCCATGTTAATGACTCATGTTATGGACCAAAATATTTGAGTATACCAGTAATCAATAGGATTTTTTTTCATAAAGTTTCATGCACTCCCAAACATATTTCCCTCATTTCTGTTATACTTAATAATTGTGCACAATGATTGTATGCAAGTATTAAAAGTTTCGCTTGTGTTAGCACATATTTTTAGCTAGTGACTTGGGGTCACTTTGAAAACATACAATATATGGTTTTAGAATGCTGAATTATTAGGTGATCAATTTATCTCATTGTTTATACAAAAGGTTATTTGTATATGTAAAATTTTGGTTACCTACAAATAATTGTGCTTGCATATAAATGTTTTAGGGCACCCAAAGATGATGTGCATACATGACAGCTATTGTGCTGCATGTCCGAAGAAACCAGTCGTCCGTGAACTAACTTTTGTAGGTCGAAGCGGGTTGTTGGCCCTCGAAATGCCAAAAGTAAAACCACCAACCTGAATGTTGGTATTTTATAGTTGCATATATTTTAAAATATAAAGCGTGTATGACGGTCCGGAAGATGTCATGAACCAAAGATAAATTTTTTCAAAGTATATCTCTCCAGTAGAGGATATACCTCAGATTCCAGAAGAGACTGAGAAAGAGGTACCGGTACCCATAAAATTTATGTTTTATACATAGTTAAGAGAAATTTAGAATTAAAAAGTTTGTCATAAATGACATTATCAAATAAGAATAAAAATGGTGATAAAATTAAAGGATAACACTAAAACCACGAATAATCTAATGGAAAGATGTGATATCTCTCACAAGACGTAGAGTTTTCGGTCCTACAGTACATAACTCAAAACGAATAAAACCGGTAGGTTCCGAATGGGTTAGATCTTGAATGAGTGTTTGTAACAAATAAGGATCCAAATATATAAGAGCAATGTTAGCTCAAGGATTCGCGAAATGATCATGAATAGAATATGAATAAATATATTCTCTGATCATAATAATCTAGACGATAAGATATACACTCGAATGTCGAGAATTTAAAATTTTCAGGTATACCTTTGAAGGATTTAATATTACCATGTTATCCCCGAATGATCTACAAATGAGCCATATATGGATTAAACCATCCAGAAGAATATGATAGGTTCATTGAGTTTATGAAGAAATCCCTTAATAGATTCATCAAATGGTCGTCTATAGAGTACCTCATGAAGAGAAGACCTCTTCCTCCTGAAGAGAGGATCTTCTGAAGAGATCGAAAATCTCCAGAAGAGAGAGGAATCTCCAAAAGAGAGAGGAATCTCCAGAAAAGATAAAGATAAATCTCCAAAAGAGATCTCATGTAATCTCATGAAAAGATGAATCTCTAGAAGATATCTACTATAAATCTCCTGTAGAGATTTAATATGAATGATATACCTAAAATGGTCATGTCAATAGCATCCGTTACGACAAAAAAAAACATGTTCTGGGTCTTGAAGTACCATATGTAAATACAAATTCTTTATTGTCATTCACTCAGCACAATGTTTTAGAATAATATTAGGTATATAAATTATTCTTGATGAATGTTTTAATCTATGAGATATGCAGATGAATGATATTTATCTGATACTCATTAAGGGGATACCACAAACAAGGTATGTTTTATAAATAATGTTGCAGGTATTTTAGAGAGAATAAATCAAATCATTGCGACAATTTCATCAAAGCAAATAAAAGATGTGCATGGCTATGTTTTCAATAGTTCAGCATATCAGGGAGAGTTGCGAGCTTTCAGGAATCACAAATAAAGCCTGCAACCTCTTCATAAGAATATGAGTATAAATGTATAGTCAATAAAGTGTTGAGGTTAAATGTAATATTTAGATTGTATTGGGGGTTGATTTTTTATTTTGAATTGATGTAAGAATAAGAATGCAATATTTTTTAGGGAGAGCATCGTGTAGATGCAAGCATTCTGAAGATGATAATGGAGACATCTTGAAGCATGTCTTTCTGCATTGTACTCTTTTCCTTCGTTGATATATTTTTTTTCTACTGGATTTTTTCTTCAAATTTTTTTAACGAGACAGTATAAGTCGCACTCACTTGGATTCCTGAAGAATCATATTCCTGAAGAATATTATTGTACTCTTTTCTTTTCTACCAATTTTTTACAAAGGATTTTTTCTTAGAAAAGTTTTTAATGAGGCAATAATTAAAAATGGGCATCCAAGGGGGAGTGATGTGATTTGGATAAATCCAATTATGGATACCCTTATCCATACCCACAACAACCTCTATCTCATTCCCTCTATGTTATCAATCAGAAAAGCTACGTACAGATTACTGGCTACCAATATTTCTTTCTCTCTCTCAATTTACAACAGTTTTGGATTTATTGGAAGTTTTATATATATATATATATATATATATATATATATATATATATATATATATATATATATATATATATAAATTAGTTGGTTTTTTAATTAGTTTCTTCTGTAATTTTGAGATAAAGTTAGTATTTGAACAACTTTATGAACCGATGGTTTCCAAGTTGCATTAAAAAAAACAATGCTATTATAAACTGAGGGTGGGAGCATGCGGTCCCGGACCGGGGGTGCGTCAGTGCTCGCGTCTCCCTCCGTTCGTTAGGCCTTTTTTCCTAAAAAAAATAGTCATGTTCAAATTAATAGCGCTCACCCTATTCCCATTGATGGGGGTGGAGCCCGATGCTAGAAGGGGGCCTTGGCCCAATAGGGGGCATGTTAGTGCTCGGTCCCCCGGTGTGTCATACTTCTCCTAAAATGATAGTCACGTTCAAATTAATGACGCTTGGTTCCCCTAATATATTAGTATAGATAATAACAAGTTTTTTCTTAATTTTTTTGAACCTTTTTTACTTTTGAACGGTTCATTTTGAACTGGTTCTAAGCCATTTTTAAATATATAATATATTTTAGAATTTAGTTTTTATTTTTGCCTACGTGAGAAGGTACATACACGATTAGAAAGATTTTATTTATTTTTTTTGTATATAAAAAATAAAAAATTAGATAGAAAATTGTACATACGTATTTGTATATATTTATTTGTATTAATAACAAACTAATATATACAAATAAATATATATAATAACAAACAAATACAGATAATAATAAATTAATATTGATAATAACATTAATATATACAAATAAATATAGTAATCCACATCCAAAACCTAATGGCCTCCCTCAATCTCCCGTCAAAAAAACCCTAAACTAGCCTAACAAGGATTTCTTTTTTCTTTTTTGCATTTTACTCTTAGGTTTTAACTTTTAGATGGGTATAAATTATAATATTCAGTTCGTATCAAATTTGACGTCTATTAGCAGTAGAAATCAAATTGGTGCAAACTGCACTAAATGTAAATTTTGTGAATTTTTTAAACTATGGATCTTCTTTTTGCAAAATGGCTAGTCTAAGGAGAGATTTTTTGCACTTTACCCAATTAATATATCTAATAGTTGATATTTTTTGTTTGCGACTTTTTATATAATATTTAGTTAAGGTGATATGTTAGTAACTTGATTTAAATTCTATTGCCATCATAATTATTTTACTTATAAATTAATTTTTAAGATCCGATATCTACTGAGCCTAATCCAAACTTATAAATTAAATTTTACGATCCGATTCGCACTGAACCTAACCCAAACTCGGATCTGATTCGCACTTAACCTAACCCAAACTCATCCTGATGTGAAACAAACCCAACCCATAAAAATGATTATTTTTTAAAAAAGGAAAAAGAATGAAATAAAAAAAAAAAATTCTTAAAAAGGAAAAAAAGAAGGATCCTAAGTACCTAAGTCATTCGCTAACTTCCATATAGAGTCTGACATCTCTAAATTAATACAATGCAATGATTTAAGTGGAGGTTATTAATTTGTAGAACATCTGTACTTATAAAAATAATTTTATGTATATTTGCTAATATAAATACATATACATCTAGGTAGTTAGAAAGTTGTCTAGCGCTTGTAGCTCATGTGAAAAATAGTACGGACACCAGACCCAGACGGGACCGACATGGTTCGAGTCATCCGACCATAAGGACGTGTAGGACAGTTCGAGATTAGGACAAGTGGAAAGAAATAAAGTTACTCTAGATACATGATTCTCTAATTTTTCTGATTAATTTTTAAATATAATTTATACATTTTATATTAATTAGATATGAGAAATATTAAATTATGCCTATAACAGTCGTTTTCATATAATTTTATTAAATGTCAAAATTTATTAATTATTTGGATATTAGTTTAGAAAAGTTAGACTGTACCAAACAATCGTTATACTAGAAAATTGTCCAGATAAATAGGTAAGCTAACATGAGTTACTTTACAAAATTGCCTCCACTTTAGAAATTAAGCCTAAGATAACAGATTGAACTTTTGTAATCAAAACTTTTGTAATCAAAACCTAATTAATTGGTGTTTTAATTTTGTGATAAGATCACTTGTATACTTCTGAATTAGTAATTTTCTGTTATCCCTGAAGTAAATCTAGATGTCATACAACTCTAAAGTGATATTTCCATTTTGAAATCATTTATATCGTTGTACCAACTAAACATCTATTCAAGGATTGAGATTCTCATAATTCTAAAGTAATAACATGAAATATTAGCAATTTTTCGTAGAATGTGTTAATATCTTACGAATTCTTCTATATTTATTTAATATTATTGTCGAATCGGAGAGGGGACCTTGCGGTGGACCGCGTTGACATGACCTTTCCTATTGGCTCCAGTCCCTGCTTGCACCAAACCCCTCTCCAATGAAAGGCCACCACGTCAGCACGGTCCCCCTCCCTCGACGAGAGGCCAAGATATTGTTATTAGATGATCCCAATCAAATACCCAAAGAAGAGAACTTCTATTATGATCTTTGAGCACAAAATCAATTCTGGTCCTTCCATCCATACTGAGAATCCGGTATGCTACCCAGCTGGCTTACCTGTTAACCATTCAAAAGATTACTTATGTGAGATGATCCTTCAATTCATATGCAACTGATTAATTTGATTGTGGAACATTCATGGACAAAGAGAAGAAACGATTTGATTCTAAGCTAAGCTAGTGAAGGACGATATCTACGGTTATCACGAGAATCTGCATTTTTTTTGAGGGAATAGTACTTTATTAGATCTTAATGAACCGAGTCACATACATTTGTATCTGGAATGGCAGCTTCCTTAGCTAGTTCCTGAAGAACACAATCCGGAGGGGAGTCATAACGAGCCTTCATATTGGCGGTGTAGAAAATAATAATGCCTTGTTCTCATTACTAGGGATTGTTACAATATATATAGTGTTTACATTTGGACTTATGGGTTATGGGCAATATTTACATTATAAATATAATCTAACAATCTAACACCCCCCTCAAGTTGGAGCATGCAAGTCACAAATGTCCAACTTGGGAAGGAAAGAATCAAACACATACTTTCCAAGGGGCTTAGTGAAGATGTCAGCCAGTTGAGTAGAAGTAGGAACATGCGAGGCTATCACGGTGCCATCTCTAATTGTATCGCGAACAAAATGCAAATCCACCTCAATATGCTTACTGCGCTCATGAAATACCGGGTTCTGAGCCAGGTGCAGGGCTGACTGACTGTCACAATACACCGACATAGCAGACTCCTGGCGAACGCCCAAACACACCAATAACTCCTTCAACCATTTCAACTCACAAACAAGCGCAGCAATAGATCGGTATTCAGCTTCAACGGAAGATCGAAAAACAGTTGGTTGCTTCTTGGTCTTCCAAGAAATTAGAGACCCCCCCAGAAACATCAACCAGCCCATAACAGAGCGGCGAGTCAAGGGACAACTTGCCCAGTCGGAATCACACCAACCAGAAAGACGGAGATCAATCAGCTTTCAAAAGAATACCCTGTCCCGATGCATGTTTGAGATATCTGACAACTCTCAAAGCAGCATGCCAATGATCTGTCGAGGCTCCTGTAAGAATTGAGACAAGATATGCACAGCATAGGCTAAGTCAGGACGAGTAAATGATAGATAAATCAACCTCCCAACCAGCCTCCGATAAGGCTCTGCATCCTCCATCTTTGGACTAGTCGATTCTAACAGCTTGTGATTGGGCTCCATAGAAAAACCAGCAGGTCGAGACCCCATCAAGCTGCATTCTGAAATAATGTCCAAAGCATACTTCCTTTGACACAAGGAAATTCCTTCTGCACTCTGAGCCACCTCTATACCAAGAAAGTACTTCAACACACCAAGGTCCTTCATCTGAAAGCAAGAACTAAGGTACTTTTTGAAAGCATCTAAAGCACCTGAGTCATTACAAGACACAATCATATCATCCACATAGATCAGAACATGCAACTCTACCTTCCCTTTAAAAAAGAGAAAAGGGAATAATCTAAATGAGATTGAACAAATCCATAGGATATTAGAGAAGCAGCAAGCTTAGCAAACCAACAACGTGGTGCCTGTTTCAATCCATATAGAGATTTACGCAGGCGACACACTTTATTGGGTTCACTATGCGAAAAACCTGGCGGCAATTTCATATATACTTCTTCTGTCAGATCTCCATGAAGAAAAGCATTGTGCACATCCATCTGGTGCAAAGTCCAGCCTCTCACAGCTGCAATAGCCAAGAACGTCCGAACTGTAGGCATTTAGCTACCGAAAAAAATGTCTCTGAATAGTCGATTCCCTCAATCTGATGATTACCGAACACAACCAGCCGTGCTTTTAAGAGCTCAATACTTCCGTCGAATTTGTACTTGATTTTATACACCCATTGACTTTCCAATGCTTTCTTTCCAGGAGGCAAATCGACAAGACTCCATGTCCCATTATCTTCCAGAGCCTGTATTTCAGTTTGCATAACCACGCACCAGCCTGAATCTCGCAAGGCCTGGCGATATGAAGTAGGCTCAACACCTGCAGTGATGGCTGCAAAAAAATCTCTGTGTCCAGCAGTAAATATGTCATAACTTAGAAATTGTGTTAGAGGATACGAAGTACCTGAGGAAGTGACGGGAACATATGAACTGTGGTGAAGGGGGGACTTTTACTTCGCACAGCATTCGTCACAAAATCCTGTAATCATACTGGCTGTGATTTCTTTCTTATTCCTCTTCCCAATACTGCCTCGTCGGGCACCTCTGGCAACACTGTATCCCCTGTATCATCAGTAGTATCCGCATTACCCCCAGCGGATTCTTCTGTCAATACTTCTGCAGCTACCTGTGCATCCTCGCTACTCGGTGCCGCGCCACCAGCAACCACTCCGGCCTCAGCTACCGTAGCCAGCACAATCCCAAAAGTCTCGATATCGTCTTCCGGCACCTCAACAGATGTATGACGTGTCGCAGAAGACATCTCACTAGCAGAGCCACACCCAGAAATTTTTTTTCATAAAAAGTTACATCACGGGACACAAAAAATTCACCAGTCTCCAAATCATACAGTTTCTATCCCTTTTTATCAAGTGGATACCCAACAAAGATGCATTTTCTACTCCTGCTAGCAAATTTATCATGTCGGAATTTCAAATCATATACATAGCACAGACAACCAAAAATACGTAGAGGATCATACGAAGGAGCCGAACCATATAAAACTTCATAAGGAGACTTAAAATGCAAGATACTAGAAGGTGTTCTATTTATCAGATAACATGCGCCCAGAACACATTCTCCCCAAAAATCCACAGAAAGAGAACCCTGAAATCTCAATGCCCTGGCGACATTTAAAATATGTCGATGTTTTCTTTTCACCCTTCCATTCTATTAAGGTGTCCCAACATAGGATGTTTGGAACAATATACCGTGAGATGAAAATTAATCTCGTAAACAATTAAATTCAGTGCCATTGTCACTCTGCACACGATGTACATCAGCCCCAAACTGACACTTCACCATAGCAATGAATTTAAGAAACATAGAATAGACAGCACACTTATCCTTCAACAAAACAACCCAAACAGCTCAAGAAAAATCATCCACCAAAGTCAAAAAATATCATGCCCCATTAGATGACGGAACACTATATGGTCCCCACAGATCACAGTGGATAAGTTCAAAGCAACTCAAAGCACGACTACTACTATCAGGAAAAGCATCACGAGTCTGTTTAGCTTGATGACAAATATCACAAGCCTGATGAGAAAACACACTACTACCAGAGAGAAAAGGTAAAGTCTGTATTACTTTATCTGAAGGATGCCCCAGTCTACTATGCCAAACCTCGGTATCACTCTCTCTGTATGTCAGGATCACCGAAGCCAAAGAAGCTGAAACCTCCCCCAAGAAGTAAAGTTCACCCCTTTGTTCACCTGCTCCAATCACCATCCTCGTACTTCGGTCCTGAACAAAACACAAATCAGGAGTAAATAACATATCACAGTTTCTGACACCAATCAATTGTGAGACAGAGATCAAGTTGCAAGTCAATGTCGGAATGTAAAGAACATCCGTCAACACCAATGAAGCAGTCAAAAATACGTTGCCTCTTAGAACAGCCTCAATAGTACTCCCATCAGGCAAAGTCACAGGACAGACAGGGCCTTCAAAACAATCAACTAAACAATCACGAGAACCTGTCGCATGAAGAGTAGCCCCAGTATCGAATATCCAAGTGACAAAAGAATTCTTACCCATCAGACGATCAGAGTTTGAAGTACCAGGGTTGGAAGGATTGTCGTTACCCAGCAAGCTAATCAGTTTCTGCCATTGTTCACCTAAGAGTGGTGAAGGATACCCTCCATGCATCATATCCGCCAAACTCCCAGCAAGACCAGCAGGGACACCATGACCAGCAGCGGCGACATGATGAACAACCCCTGCGCCACCAGCACCACGTCCCCCATCACGTCTCTGCTGTGGTGCTGGGCCTCTGCCACCACCAGCACCACGTCCGCCCTCACGTCGAGGACGAGTCTCCCACCACTCTAGATAGCCAATCTTGGCAAAGCAAGTTGCAACATCATTACCTGTTTTCTTGCAATGAGTACAGATCATACCTGATTTGTCCCTAGAATCTGAGGTTCTACTATTAGAAGTAGTAGAAATTCGAGGTGAAGTCTTGATAGCCAGCGCCATCACCTCCTCAGTAGCGGATTGGACCTGAGATTTTCGCATATCCTCCTCCTCACGGACTGCCTGGTATGCCTGATCTAAACTTGGCTGAAGATCCTGAGCCAGAAGATTAGATCGGGTATGACCATACAACTCAGCATTCAACCCATACATAAAGTCCTGAAAGTGGTCTTCATCCCTCATAGCCTGTAGCTTTGCAGCAAGTTCACCACATGTACAAGTAGGCAATGGAAAATAAGCAGCTTGTTCATCCAACAAAGACTGCAAATTTCCAAAGTAGGTTTCCACAGACATCGACGCCGTTTGTTTGCACTCGGCCAAAGCTACCTTAATTTGTTGCTTCCGAGTGCCATTGCTAACAACAAACCTTTTCTCCAACAAGTTCCACAATGGATAAACCTCCTCAAAGTACGGCAAAGATTTTTTCAGAGACGGATCAATGGTATTAAGAACCCATTGAACCAATAATGCTTGCACACATCTCCAATCAAGCAATTTACTAGCATCATTAACAGGTTTGATTTCAGTACCTTCCAGAAAGGTGATCTTTCGCCTAGAGATCAGGGAGAGACGGATCGACCGAGACCACTCAGCATAGTTCGGTCCACAGAAAACAATAGGAGTAATGATATTTCCTGGTTGATCAGTAGAACTCAGAAAATATGGATCCTTCGGATTAGGAAAATTGGGGTTATGGGCACCACCACCCCCAGTCGCGATGGAGTAGCTGGACGCAGCATCATCAGCCATCGCCAAAGTCGGGTGTACAAAATAAAGTATAACGTCGACGGATCGGTCGAACGAGCGACGAATCGGCCGCTATCGGGGCGCCAGATCTGGCGCGTAGGGGTCTGGGTCGGTGGCAGGGTCAGGCGCGGGATCGTCACGGGATCGGCCGCGTACGGTCAGGCCGTAAGGCTGGCGCGTACGGCAGCGGATCGGTGGATCAGCGCAGGAGCAGGCCGGGCGGATCGGCCGCGTATGGTCAGGTCGTAAGAATGGCGCGTACATCGGCGGATCGGACGGGCGCTGATCGGCGTGCGGGAGGGAGCGTGTCACGCCCCAGAACCAGAATACTGGAGAGCGGGGGCAGACATAGCCAGCTACGTATAACGGAATGGGATCCACCCCGCTATACGGTCACGGCTGTCTAGATATGTGAGGGTTTCACTACAATCCATCAGTCTCTTAAGGTCATAAAATAGCCTATTGTCTCAATCTCAACCAACTAATAGTAATTACAAGATGTCAGACCACCAAATACACAATAGTAAGGCGTCCCATACATTATATATTCGGAATGATCATGAAGCTAGTCGTTACAAAATGCGAGGACTAGCAAGAGTTCAGTCATACATGATCAACCCCCGGGGCTTGTCAATCATGCTACAGCCCGTAGGCAGACAGTAAGTAAGTACAATCGAGCTAACACTTGCTCGTCGGCTAAACGCCTCAAAAGAATAATTTACAATATTACAGTGGGAGAACAAAAGAAACCCACTCGAAGCCCTGGTTACGCCTGGTGACCACCATCGGGCTGGAAAGCAGGGAGATCCTTTGGTGCTGCTCCGGTATCTGGCCATACAAAACCAGCTGGGTCAGACCCCAGAAAGAGCAAGTGCCGCAAAGGAGGCTTCACTAAGAACTAAAGCCAGCAAATTAGCACAATAATGTAATTACATAATAAGAGACCGTAATTTAAGAAAAGCATGATAGGTAATTATAAAAGACAATCTTGCATAGAATCACTAAAAGACAGGACATATGGAAAAGCATGCCAGGATGATATACGATGAGATAACCATGGGACTATTCAGATAGCTAGGTTACAACCCGTAAACCAAACAAGGACCGGGGTTGTAACCCTTCGTCTGAACGGAACTTGGTTTCTCTCACCATTTATCGGCAAGATAAATATAAGAAATCAGGTCAAGTAACAATCTGGAGTGACAATCATTATAGTGACAATCTGGAGTGACAATCATTCAATCATTCTGGTACAATCTTGCAATCAATCAATTCTAGACAATACCATACTGGACTAGACTCCATCCAATCAATCACGGCCAATCATTGCCTACGGCTTTCTACATTAACTAACTAGGGTTATCACAATCCTAGTTACTAGCAAGATGCAATGAGATGCTCCAAGTAGTCACAGGCCCTGCAGCTATCCAGGTTATCCAGGCAATCATTATAGTGACAATTCAGAGAGTACAATACATTAGAGTGACAATAGAGTTCAATCATTTAAAGTGACAATCAAGAGTGCCCCACATAACAGTGAGCTGGAAATGTGCCCTACTCGTCGGCAGGCTACAAGTCCAAGCATTAGCGGCCGGGATAACGGGATCGCCTGTAACTGGGGAACATCTCTTCATGACTAGTGAATTATACTATTTATTAACCTTAGTCCATTTCAGTAGGTACTCCTGACCGTGGTACTCAGGAGTCCCCTCCTAGACATGATGCAAGACAGGACTGGATTATTTGTACAAGCACAATCGCCCACGGTGTCCTGATTAATTAAACAGGTCATGTCATGTCAGGTAGCCGTCGCAATAGCATATCAGGGTATATCATATCAGGTTTTCTTGTCAGGAGTGCGCCACGGCGGGCTACTATCAGGTCATGTCATGTCCACTTGGTACTTGTCAAGAGTGCGCCTTAATAGGCCACTATCGTGTTCTACCCTTACATTATCATGAATGGGAGAAACTTGCATAGAATAACTAGTAACATGTTCTTGAAGCCAAGGAAAAGATCTACAACTTTCATGTTTTGAGTTTTTCAAGATTCTAGCTACAAAACGACTTAAACATGCAAAACAGCGAAATAGAGCAATTCCGGCGCATGGGATTCCTGCACAATCGGCGCATGGGATTCCTGCACGAATCGGCGCATGAGATTCCTGTACGAATCGGCGCATGAGATTCCTGCGCAATCGGCGCATGGGATTCCTGCACGAATCGGCGCATGAGATTCCTGCACGAATCGGTGCATAGGATTCCTGCACGAATCGGCGCATGAGATTCCTGCACGAATCGGCGCATGAGATTCCTGCACAATCGGCACATGGGATTCCTGCACGAATCGGCGCATGAGATTCCTGCACAATCGGCGCATGAGATTCCTGCACGAATCGGCGCATGGGATTCCTGCACGAATCGGCGCATGAGATTCCTGTACAATCGGTACATGAGATTCCTGCACGAATCGGCGCATGGCCTCCCGGCGCATGAGGTTCCTGCACAATCGGCGCATGAGATTCCTGCACGAATCGGCGCATGGGATTCCTGCACGAATCGGCACATGAGATTCCTGCGCAATCGGCGCATGAGATTCCTGCACGAATCGGCGCATGGCCTTCCGGCGCATGAGGTTCATCGTCCCCAAACAGCAAGTTCAGCCATGAAAGTTCTGAAAACTTGTAATGGCCATAACTTCCTCATCCGGAGTCGAAATCAAGCGAAACAAAAGCCAAAACTGCATGAAATCAAATTCTCTACAACATAGAACCACTAGTTTTTGGAAATACCAAGTTTTTAGAGATCAAAACCAAGAAAACTAAACAAGAAGGAATTTAAAACTTAGATCTACAAAAATATAACCATCAAAACCGAAAACTTCCAGTTCTAAAGAGGCTTAGAATCTAGTAAGGAAGAGAATGGAACAATAAAACATAAGATCCATCATGAAGCAAGATTGCACTTGTCTAGACCTCTCTCTTCTCTCTCTGGTAGGTGAAGGGAGTAAATGAGGAAGAAGAAGATGAGTAAAGAAGAGAGAGAAAGAAGAAAAGGGCAATAAATATCAAAGGTGGTGGTAGGTAGGGGGTTTATCCATGGTTCATGATGAACCAAAAGCAAACCAAACCAAGCTAAGCCGAACCAAGCTATGCCATATCCAATGATATGCCAAAATAATCATACAGGAAAAATACGCAATACGAGTCAAGAATACGTACACGTATACCAAGATACGCAATACGAACTATAGACATTACAACTCTACCCACCTTAAAAGAATTCCGTCCTCGGAATTTAATTAAGAGGCTAGAGGGACAAGAACAAGCTATACTAATCTCAGGCAAGCTATACTAAGCAATCAATCATGCAATCATGTATGTAAGCAAGGAAATCGAAGGCACGAGAAAGTAGAAAGATATCCTGCTAGGAACCTCTCTGCCGGTTCTGAATCTGAGCTTGGACCTGGGCATACTGCTGGGGTCTCTGTAGCTGGAAGGCTAGGGCCTGAGGCGGCAATGGCCTCGGAGGCTGGTACTGTTGTTGTACTGGTGCTGGTGCTGGTCCCCTTACCGAGGGACTAGTCTGGGCCGATGTTGAATCAACTCTGAATGGGCAGGACCCCACCCTATGGTCCGGTGCTCCACACAATAAACACAATCCCAACGCCTTGCGACACTCTGCTACCACGTGTCCAGGCTTTCCACAATAAGAACAGCCTACGGCGGAAGACTGTACTTGCTTCTGTTTCTGCTGAGGGTACGTCGGGGTTGAGTGCTGAACCGACGTAACTGAGGTTGCTTGCCTCGGAGTTCCAATAGTCAAAGCCCTATCTGCCGGGACTGGTACTGAAGACTGATTCATCTGACTATGGGACCGCTTCCGACCTCCGGTCATGTCCACTATTCTCTGGGAGGTATACTCGTGCCTCCTTGCTGCTCGCAACACCGCATTATAGGTCTGATGCTCGAACTGTTCTACTGCCAATATAATCTCCAGGTGAAGTCCCTGCTGGAACCTCTGCGCTCTGTCAAACTCGGTTGCCACCAAGGTGGGAGCAAACTGACTGAGTCTGGAAAACTCGGCCGCATATCCGTCGACCGTCCTCCCCATCTGCTTAAGATTACTGAACCTGGTCTGCAAGTCATATCGAGCCACTGCATCATAATACTTGGTCTGGAACTTCTCGCTGAACACTGCCCAGGAGACAGGTGTTGTCAATCCCACTGCTTGTGCGGCCCACCAACTGCGGGCTAGATCCAATAACTGTAGGCGCACCACAACCACCTTCTCGTCTTCTGGAGTCTTCGCGGCTTCGAGAATCACCTCTATATCTTGTAGCCAAGCATCGGCAGCAATGGCATCCTCGCTGCCATCGAAGAATGGAGGGTTCAGGCGCTTGAAACTGTTGACCGTACTGTTCCCTCGAGGACCACTTCTATTCAGAGCATCTTGTACTGCTTGGTGCAGGGCATCTTCCTGACGATCTTGGGACGCGAGCAACTCACGGATGAGTCCTACCAATCCTCCATCCTCTGACCCTGCTGGCTGGATGGGCTGAACTGGCGGTACTGGTTCTCCAGGAGGTACGGATCGGGAGGCTGCTGCTGAGTGCTGGGCCTGATCTTCTGGTTGCTGCTGGTCCACGGGAGGTGATCCGCCTTGCTGATCGGCAGGTCCAGGTTCAATGCCGCTGAAGAAGACGACATGGGAACAATAAGGAAGGACCAGGACAGATCAACGATTACAAGCATGTGATCAGGACAAGAATTTCAGGAATCAAGAGGATACGAGCAGAGATCAAGGACGAGTACTGATTGAGACATCTATTCGGTAAACCCTCACACATCTTGATTAACAAGACCTGCATGGGCCACCACTTACACCATGTCACGCCCCAGAACCAGAATACTGGAGAGCGGGGGCAGACATAGCCAGCTACGTATAACGGAATGGGATCCACCCCGCTATACGGTCACGGCTGTCTAGATATGTGAGGGTTTCACTATAATCCATCAGTCTCTTAAGGTCATAAAATAGCCTATTGTCTCAATCTCAACCAACTAATAGTAATTACAAGATGTCAGACCACCAAATACACAATAGTAAGGCGTCCCATACATTATATATTCGGAATGATCATGAAGCTAGTCGTTACAAAATGCGAGGACTAGCAAGAGTTCAGTCATACATGATCAACCCCCGGGGCTTGTCAATCATGCTACAGCCCGTAGGCAGACAGTAAGTAAGTACAATCGAGCTAACACTTGCTCGTCGGCTAAACGCCTCAAAAGAATAATTTACAATATTACAGTGGGAGAACAAAAGAAACCCACTCGAAGCCCTGGTTACGCCTGGTGACCACCATCGGGCTGGAAAGCAGGGAGATCCTTTGGTGCTGCTCCGGTATCTGGCCATACAAAACTAGCTGGGTCAGACCCCAGAAAGAGCAAGTGCCGCAAAGGAGGCTTCACTAAGAACTAAAGCCAGCAAATTAGCACAATAATATAATTACATAATAAGAGACCGTAATTTAAGAAAAGCATGATAGGTAATTATAAAAGACAATCTTGCATAGAATCACTAAAAGACAGGACATATGGAAAAGCATGCCAGGATGATATACGATGAAATAACCATGGGACTATTCAGATAGCTAGGTTACAACCCGTAAACCAAACAAGGACCGGGGTTGTAACCCTTCGTCTGAACGGAACTTGGTTTCTCTCACCATTTATCGGCAAGATAAATATAAGAAATCAGGTTAAGTAACAATCTGGAGTGACAATCATTATAGTGACAATCTGGAGTGACAATCATTCAATCATTCTGGTACAATCTTGCAATCAATCAATTCTAGACAATACCATACTGGACTAGACTCCATCCAATCAATCACGGCCAATCATTGCCTACGGCTTTCTACATTAACTAACTAGGGTTATCACAATCCTAGTTACTAGCAAGATGCAATGAGATGCTCCAAGTAGTCACAGGCCCTGCAGCTATCCAGGTTATCCAGGCAATCATTATAGTGACAATTCAGAGAGTACAATACATTAGAGTGACAATAGAGTTCAATCATTTAAAGTGACAATCAAGAGTGCCCCATATAACAGTGGGCTGGAAATGTGTCCTACTCGTCGGCAGGCTACAAGTCCAAGCATTAGCGGCCGGGATAACGGGATCGCCTGTAACTGGGGAACATCTCTTCATGACTAGTGAATTATACTAATTATTAACCTTAGTCCATTTCAGTAGGTACTCCTGACCATGGTACTCAGGAGTCCCCTCCTAGACATGATGCAAGACAGGACTGGATTATTTGTCCAAGCACAATCGCCCACGGTGTCCTGATTAATTAAACAGGTCATGTCATGTCAGGTAGCCGTCGCAACAGCATATCAGGGTATATCATATCAGGTTTTTTTGTCAGGAGTACGCCACGGCGGGCTACTATCAGGTCATGTCATGTCCACTTGGTACTTGTCAAGAGTGCGCCTTAATAGGCCACTATCGTGTTCTACCCTTACATTATCATGAATGAGAGAAACTTGCATAGAATAACTAGTAACATGTTCTTGAAGCCAAGGAAAAGATCTACAACTTTCATGTTTTGAGTTTTTCAAGATTCTAGCTACAAAACGACTTAAACATGCAAAACAGCGAAATAGAGCAATTCCGGCGCATGGGATTCCTGCACAATCGGCGCATGGGATTCCTGCACGAATCGGCGCATGAGATTCCTGCACGAATCGGCGCATGAGATTCCTGCACAATCGGCGCATGGGATTCCTGCACGAATCGGCGCATGAGATTCCTGCACGAATCGGCGCATAGGATTCCTGCACGAATCGGCGCATGAGATTCCTGCACGAATCGGCGCATGGGATTCCTGCACGAATCGGCGCATGAGATTCCTACGCAATCGGCGCATGGGATTCCTGCACGAATCGGCGCATGAGATTCCTGCACAATCGGCGCATGAGATTCCTGCACGAATCGGCGCATGGGATTCCTGCACGAATCGGCGTATGAGATTCCTGCGCAATCGGCGCATGAGATTCCTGTACGAATCGGCGCATGGCCTCCCGGCGCATGAGGTTCCTGCACAATCGGCGCATGAGATTCCTGCACGAATTGGCGCATGGGATTCCTGCACGAATCGGCGCATGAGATTCCTGCGCAATCGGCGCATGAGATTCCTGCACGAATCGGCGCATGGCCTCCCGGCGCATGAGGTTCATCGTCCCCAAACAGCAAGTTCAGCCATGAAAGTTCTGAAAACTTGTAATGGCCATAACTTCCTCATCCGGAGTCGAAATCGAGCGAAACAAAAGCCAAAACTGCATGAAATCAAATTCTCTACAACATGGAACCACTAGTTTTTGGAAATACCAAGTTTTTAGAGATCAAAACCAAGAAAACTAAACAAGAAGGAATTTAAAACTTAGATCTACAAAAATATAACCATCAAAATCGAAAACTTCCAGTTCTAAAGAGGCTTAGAATCTAGTAAGGAAGAGAATGGAACAATAAAACATGAGATCCATCATGAAGCAAGATTGCACTTGCCTAGACCTCTCTCTTCTCTCTCTGGTAGGTGAAGGGAGTAAATGAGGAAGAAGAAGATGAGTAATGAAGAGAGAGAAAGAAGAAAAGGGCAATAAATATCAAAGGTGGTGGTAGGTAGGGGGTTTATCCATGGTTCATGATGAACCAAAAGCAAACCAAACCAAGCTAAGCCGAACCAAGCTATGCCATATCCAATGATATGCCAAAATAATCATGCAGGAAAAATACGCAATACGAGTCAAGAATACGTACACGTATACCAAGATACGCAATACGAACTATAGGCATTACAGAGCGAGAGCACGCGCGGTCGACGTGGGAAAGCAGTATGGGAGGGCACGAAGTCGGGAAGTCATCCACTGTAAACCCCAACCGGACCGCCACCAACCGCGAGCCGTTCTATCAAAACCTAAGGAGCAAGACAGATGTCAATAATATCTTTCGAGTGGTCTGGAATTCAATAATTCCCGCCTTCTACTCAGAATGTATTGCATGAATTGTTGCGCCAATTGAAGGAAAAGAATGTCACAATGTTAACTATTCTGGTGATGGGCAAAGCTGGTGTCGGGAAGTCGTCCACTGTGCGCAGTCGGCGCGGGAGGGCACGAAGTCGGCGCACGGTCGGCGCGCGTTCGGATCGGGTGCGTAGGGCACGCAGGGGTCGGTCGAATCGGCGGCGTAGGGGGCGCGTAAGGGAATATGACGGCTAGGGTTTCTTTTTTGGAGGCTCTGATACCATGTAAAAATAATAATGCATTGTTCTCATTGCTAGGGATTGTTACAATATATATAGTGTCTACATTTGAGCTTATAGATTATGGGCCATATATACATTACAAATATAATCTAACAATCTAACAGGCGGACATTGCATATACAGCTAATTTATGTGCTACCTCGTTGCCCTTCCTTCTCACAAACAGGAAACTGATTTTGTTGTACGAAGCTAGTTTAGCAAATATAGATTGTGTCACGACCCACACCCGCATTTCGGATACGAGACGTGTCCAAGCCAGCCTATGCCGCAGAGTCAGCGGTAGAACGCTGTCAAGCCCGCAAGAAACAAATGCTCAAAATGACAAAATATAATATTTGCTGCTCATTCACATTTTTAAGTTTATTACAACATTTACAAGATTTATATTTAAAGGAAAATACACAGTTCTCACAATTAATGAAAATGATAACTAGTTCCACTATCTAGGTCGGCCTCAGCATACCCATGTCTTTCCAGTGCTAAGAGTGATCACGGCTAAACCTGAAAAATGTTGGTTTCCAGTCAGGAATGGAACAAGTACACAAACCGATGGCAATGCGAAAACACAATAGAATTAACAAGACATGAAAATAACATATAAGGTATAAAAACTGTAAAGTACTGATGACATGACACGGTGGAGATGAAAAGAAAAAATAAAAGACATCTACCTAGGTGGTGTGAAATATTTATTTCGACATGTGAACGGATAGGAGGTAAATTCGGCTCACTGCACGTGTCGTGTGCAACTGCTATCATTCAAGAATAGACATTTTGGGGATATTTCTGGGTAGTCCACATGTCTACTAAGATATTTTCCCTCCCGACTACTCCGTGTGACGAGCATGTCAACAAGCAGCAAGATATATGTATAGACATGAAATAAAAAGACTATTATGAATCGAAAACAATCAGAAAGTGCACTTGCCTGAGGTCCTTAGCTGGAGAAACCAAAAATACTATATCACTCAATGAGCCACAATCAGTCAACACATGCAGAAGTCTCCAAATGCTGACATAAATAATACCAACGTTCTAAGAATAGTCAAATTAGCTAGGATTGCCTTTCCATAAGTCCAATTCTGGACACAAGGGGCAAAACAATAATCTTGGGTCAAAACGGTGTCTGCCGTTGGACCCACTTTGCACCGAAAAGCGTGCCAGAGTCTATGGTCTCTAAAGTCGTCAAACTATATGTCAACAGGTCCAGTTTTTCGATACGAACCCAACTGTATATCCAAAGTTGGATTCCGGCTGGCCGTGCACAAAATCGCCCGTTGAGTCGGACCGTGGGGCCCACAAAACGGCGTTCGATTCAACTGTCTCAGAATTGGACCAAACTTGGCATACAGGACCAAAAAAATGATACGGTCCTGTTGGCACAAGTTTCGTCTCGATCTGACGAGCGTGCACAAAGTAATTGGAAAACTTGCACAGAGGCCGATACGTGGAATTTCGACGGATATGCATCAAATTCGTCGCGCACACGCGACCAATTTGAATTCCGTCAAAGCCCACACGACCATGAAGCCGTTACACACCTTTCGATGCCTTCGGTTCGTGACCACATCGCCCAGATTAGCGGGATGCACGTCGTGTGGATGAATTTTATTGAATTTTCACAATTTCGAAAACAGGTTTTTTTTTCCGATTTTCGAATCGAGTTAACTCGATATACAATAGATGAAATTCCAAACTACCAATTATATTCTACTGTCCTATAGGTTGTCTAAAAGACTCTTCAAAAAGATTTCTAAAATTCTTAACAGGTGGATCAGTATTCGCCTTCCAATACGGTGTTTAAACCAAACAATTATTCTGTTTTCTAGCAGGTTTTTCGCGATGTTGGGTTCGATTTCTCGACCAACATATTACTCCTCATCGTAAACTAATCATGGATTGGGAAGAGGGTTATATTGGGTTCACGTAGGATTTTACGGAATTGAATTTCGTTAAACGATCAGAAAGAAATCATACCGCGAAGTTGTTGCTGCTGCCATATTATTACTGCTGCTGCTGTCGGCTTGGCCGCGCGCGCGCTGGTTGGCGGCGGTTCCCGGCCGTCGGTGGTGGCGATGCCGGTGGCGAGCGGTCGCCTGGGTAGGGGAGTCGGCGCGCAGGTGGTTTGTGTTTAGGGTTTTAAGATTTTGCTTCGATCTCTCTCTCCCTATTTATCGAACATGTAATCGGTTATTCTTAGAATCGGAGAAGGCTTGGCTTACTGCTCGGTTTAGCAGTTTGCACTCTTGTGGGGGTTCGGCCTCTTTGGCTTGGACTCCCTGCTGATCAGTTGGGCTGGGCTGGCTTTATGGGTCCGGTTGTTTCCTCTATATACATATGTATACATATATGTATATTTATATCTATATATGTATACTCTTATATAATGATATATATATATATAATTCCATTAATACATTTTAAGTAGATATATTCCTATGTATATACGCACAAACCTTATATATATATATATCTATATATTCACATATACATTTATATATATATCTATATACACACATATATATATATATATATATATATATATATATATATATATATATATATATATATATATATATATATATATATATATATATATATATATATATATATATTTTATGTGTATACACATATATACACATATATATATATATACACACATATATATATATATATATATATATATATATATATATATATATATATATATATATATATATATATATATATATTTTTTTTTTTTTTTAAAATATATATATATATATATATATATATATATATATATATATATATATATATATATATATATATATATATATATATATATATATATATATATATATATATTTATATATATATATATATATATATATATATATATATATATATATATATATATATTTATATATATATATATATATATATATATATATATATATATACACACACACACACACACACACACACATCCACTATTATATATATTTATATATACATAAAAAAACACACATATTTAATATTTATATATATATATATATATATATATATATATATATATATATATATATATATATACATTCGCATTCACACATATATAATATTTATATACTATTTATATATACCCATATATCTTGATGATAATAACTAATAATAATAAATAATTTATATTTAACAACCACAATAAAAATAATAAGAATAATAAGAATAATAATAACAAAATTCAATAAATCAATAATGGTGTATATACCATCATGCACAGTCTAATTATCCCAAAAATGTACAAAGACCTATTTATATACAATTATTATTGACTATCACTAATAATAATATTTATAATATTTAAATACGAATACTCAGAAATATTCCTCAATTTATTAAAATGGAATACAACACCATCTTACAAAATACGTCAACACGTATGTCATTGGACGTCTCGCCTGACTACATGGGCTTGAGCTCAGTTCGGGTCCAGTCCGGGCTGGTTTGGTACAACCGGGTCTCCTAATGTCAAATAATATTAAATATAAATAATTAAACTATTTATAATGGTCATGTCACAACTTAGCCTGGTTTTCCTAGTTGGGGCATCGCTATGGCTTGGCCTTCCTTGACATGGCTAATACACTAGTCAAAGAACGTCACTGCACTATCCATGCCATGATTTCTAATCACCTTGTACTCAATTCCTAACAATGACTAAAATCATCTACCGTAATAATAAACTAAATAATTATTTATATAAAAAAATCTGAAAACCATTATTTAAATCAAATAAATAAATAAAAATATTTTTAAAATTTTTTTCGGGAAGGGAGGCTACAAATTGGAACAGGTCATGAAGTCTCCAAGGAATAAGGGATTTCTGTTCATTGAAGATTCTGATAGCTGTAAGGGAGTCGCTGGTGCTTGTGTCCTTGAAGCTCTTAGCTAGCTCGATACCTAGGCGTATCGCTTCAACTTCAGCTTGGAGACTAATCTCCGCAGTGAGGAAGGAGGATGATGTCCAAGACATGGCCGCGACGAAGATTCCTCTCGAGTCCCTAGCGATAGCCGCCGCTGCAATGGAGGAGTGCGACGTAGCCCCGTCTATATTGATTTTGATACAAGTATCAGCGGGGGGCGTCCAATGTATAGTAGAGGTTGCAGCTTTGCGCATATCTTGAAGGAGTGATGTGGTAGGGGTTTGCTCTTCAGTTTGAGCTTGCTGGATAGAAGCAGCCTGGAGATTGATTGCGTTAGCCCTTTGTGCTTCGTGGAAAAAAACACAAGCACACCTCACCTTCCACAAAGCCTAGAGGATCGTGGCACCAAACTTAAAGGCTTCATGCACTTCTGTATCAAGTAGCCAGTTCGTAAGGAGAGAGCGGATGCTGTAGTGGTGCTCAATGCGGAGTCCCAGAGGCGAAGCAAACCAGACCTCGCAAGCTAGTTCACAATGAAGAAAGAGGTGGTCGGTGTCCTCCTCGTGGCTGAGGCAGCTAGGGCAAAGGTTATTCGTAGAAGAGATTCTTCTGCTTATAGCAGACATGAGGGGGAGAGCTTCATTCAGTAGGCGCCATATAAATACCTGAATTCTTGGAGACATGTTCCTCACTTTCCATAGCCTACGCCATACTTTGTTATTTATAGCAAATGATGACTTACTCGTCGCCTGACCCCTGATGGTTTCGTAGAGGGATTTGGATGAGAACTGGCCATTCTTTGCGCACGTCCACAGTAATTTATCTGGCCCATGTCCGTCGGATAGGTTGATTGCTAGGATTGCCTTTGCTTACATAGGGTTGAATAAGGAGTTGATTAGGGTTGTGTTCCATCTACGCGACTGCGGGTTCATCAGCTCGCGCACCTGACGTGGTCCATTGGGGGGGAGGGAAGACTGCATGTAATTCTGAAGCCCAATAATCCAGGGACCCAATTATGTCTGTCCATCCACCTTTTATTTGCCAACATACTCCATACGCCATGAGCGACCAGGTATCTATCATACTCCTCCACGTTGGGGAGACGCATTTAGGTCTCAACGCATGCCAAAAGGATTTGTTTTGTAAATAGACTCCGTGGAGAAGACGAGCCCACTGTTGATTAGGGTTCTCAATGAAGCGCCAAATGAGTTTATCGATAAATGACGGATTAACCCAATCTGGGTTCCTGAAGCCCAAACCTCCTGATCTTTTTGGCTGCATGAATTTGTCCCATAAGAGGAAGTGGATTTTCTTCTCTTCCAGGTCATGTCCCTACCAGAAGTTTCGTTGTTGTTGAGAAATCTTGGCAGTAATTGCTTTAGGAACTTTATATGCCGCCATGTAATATATAGGTACGGAATCCAAGGTGTATCTGATCAAAACACTTTGTCCCGCGTGGGAAAGAAGTTTAGCTTTCCACCCCTGCAAGCGGGAGTTACACTTGTCGATCAAGGGAGAGTAAGTGCACAACCTAGATTTAGGTTACAGAAGAATATGGCCCAGGTACTTATCGTCCATTTTCATAAACCTAAGTTGCAGTATGGTGGCTAATCGTCGTTGGTCTTAGGGATCGACTTCCTTGCTGAAGTGAATACTCGATTTGGAGTAGTTTATTCGTTGTCCGGACCACCCAACGAAGGTATTCAGGATTTTGTGTACTTATAGTAGTGAATTAGTCGTTGCCTTCCCAATGATCAGGATGTCATCGACAAAGAGGAGGTAGGATATAGCCGGGCAGTATCGGTTGATGCGAATGCCCTGGAATAGGTCATCTCGCTCATATACGAAGAACAGTCGGGAAAGCATTTTAGAGCATAGGACGAATAAGTAGGGTGAGAGTGGACACCCTTGACGAATGCCCCTCCCAGGCTTGATATAGCCCTCATGACATCCATTGATGAGCACGGAGAAGATAGAAGTGGTGACGCATTCCATAATCAGATTGTTTATGTGTCCTTGAATACCAAGGCAGTGGAGAACATTTTTGATAAATGTCCAAGATAAACGATCATAGGCTTTCGACATGTCGATCTTCAGCGCGAAGGAATTCTTTTTCCTGGGGAAGGATTTTATGGCATGGATGATCTCTTGGGCGATGATGATGTTGTCCGTAATCTGTCTTCCGGGGACAAATGCGTTCTGGAACGGTGAGATAAGCTTCTGTATCATTGGCCAGAGGCGATCGGTTATGATCTTGGAGATGATTTTGTATATGATATTGCAGAGCGAAATAGGGCAATAATCGCTAGGGTGGCTGGCGTATCCTTCTTTGGTATAAGCACGATATGGGTGTGGTTTAGAGAGGCCGGCATATGAGTTTCAACAAAGAACTGTTGTATGGTTGCACAAAGATCTTTGCCTACCACGTGCCAGCATATTTGAAAGAAAAGTGCTGGGTAGCCATCCCGGCCAAGGGCTTTCAATGTCCCCATGCTCCTTATTGTATGCTCAATCTCCTCATGCGTAGGTGTCTTCCCTAATTTCGCATTCTCTTGGGAGAGAGGATCGTTGGGGGTGGCGAAACAAGGTTCTGACTAAACTGATTCCATTTCACAGAAAACGGATTGGAAATGGTCAATGATCACACTAGCAATTTTAGGACGATTAGAGGTCCATGAGCCGTCTCCAAGTTGGATAGCTCGGTTGTCATTCCTCCGTTTCTTGATTGTAGCCCGAACATGGAAGTATTTTGAGTTTCTGTGGCCATCTTTGATCTACTGGCACTTAGCTCGCTGTCTCCAGTATGTGTCTTCGAGAAGAAAGAGGTCATTGAGTTTCGTCGTTAGGGTTCTCTCTTCATTTAAGAATTCTGCTGAAGGAGTCATGGATTGGATGTGAAGTAATCTCTTCTGAAGCCCTGAGATGTGCTTCTGTATATTCTCGAAGGTGTCACGTCCCCACCACCGGAACTTGGACATCGTATGACTGAGCTGTCCTTGGAGGTCGGTGTCGGATGCATTAGTGGAATATGAACTTTGCCATGCTATTGCGAGAGTATCATTGAAGGTGATATTGGACAACCAGTAAGCTTCGAAGCGGGGTGGTCTAAGTTTGAGATGTAGCCTACTGCATGTGCTGAGAAGGATTGGGGAGTGATCGCAGTTGATCCGAGGAAGAGTAGATACTATTGCATGAGGGTGAAGTCGGCACCATTCCAGATCCGCGAGCGCACGATATAGCCATTCTCTGGTATGGTGTCTAGGTTGTCGACTGTTAGCCCAGGTATAGGCCAGTCCGACACATCCCAGATCGATGCGCCCACAATATTCCAACATGTTTCTAAACGGGACCGACGAACGAGGGTCAAAGCTTCAGCCGCCTTATTTTTCATTTGGTTGGATGATTTCGTTAAAGTCACCTATGCAGCACCACGATTCGATAAAGGACTCTGATAGAAGTTTGACATGGTTCCATAGCAGTGGCCTGTCATGCTTTTTGGCGCATCCATAAATACAGAGTAAGTACCAAGTCGGAGAAGTAGAGGTTGCAGCTATAGAGAGGAGGATTAAGTTGCTAGAGGAATACGAGACAACAGCTGAGATTGAGTCATCCCATCCCAGCCATAGGCCTCCTGAACGACCTGTAGAAGGAATAGAATGGATGTTATTGAAGCCAAGATTGGGAAGGACTTGGCCTGTGTGCATGGGGGAAGACATAGTTTCGGAGAGGAAGAGAATGGATGGTCGGACTGCAGAGAGAAATGATCGGATAGTTTGAACTATCGAGACATTTCTCGTACCTCGACAGTTCCAGTATAGCACTAATATTGGCCTTGCGACTTTTGTAGTACAGCCACCACGACCTTTTCGAAGATTTGAGTATCTGGGGAGTTTGGAGGAGTAGTTAGGGATCTCTTCTTTCGACCATGATGGTTGAGCGGGGATGCCAGCCATTTTCTTGGATTGGTGGATTTATGGGTGGAGGTGGAGTGTGCCAACTTGTGCATACACGTGCGTCTCTTCCACGTAGATTTGCGGGGTACGATTGAAGTCATGTTCGGCATGCTACGTCGTGATAGAGGAGGTGATGGCGGGAGTTCAATGATAGGACCCTTAATAGGGGAAGGGGGAGTTGCTTGATTGGATGATGGTGTCTATCATGTTGAGGGATGATGGGTTTGTCGTAGAGCTAGAGCCCTGTAGATTGAGATGATGTTGATCGGAGGAAGAGGAGCGAGACATCCGATTGGATGTGGTATTAGGATCGGGATTTGCTGTAAATCCCAACTTTCAGTATCCATTATGTCACCTGTCCCCCAATCCGAAGGCGTTTGTCCAGCTGAAATGAAGTCCTCTCTGTAGATGATAACAGAATGTGGGTTGTTGTTGGTGTGATAGATCCATTGGTCGTTTATTCCTCCTAACGGGATAGTAGGTGGATCTGATGTGATCATGGAGGATCCCCTCTTATGTGGAGGTACATATCTCGCCAGCTATAGGGTGGCTATTTGTTGGGCCACTGTTGCGGATGACGTCGACGAAATAGTTGTGGTGGTGGGAGGGGGCGGGGATTGTCGTTGCAAAGGTTGAGGAGCCTGAAGTAGGGTGACAGCCTCTTGAGCAAGCTCTCCGGGCGACATCTGAGCGACCCGCTGCAAGGGGTCTGAAGAACAGATAAGCAACTCTAGAGGGGGTGAATAGAGTTTATAACGATAATGGCCAGATAAAAATTAACTCTTTTCACCAACAGTAAATAATCAGAGTAGTAAATACGGAAATAAAAAGATCAAGAGAGCATACGCAAACACAACAGATTTTTAACCTGGTTTCCCTCGTGGTGGACTAGTCCAAGCCTGAGAACTCTAGCGCAGGATTGAAATCCACTATTTGTGAAATAGCAGTTACATCCCGTGCCTTTTCTCAAAAGAGCACGTCAACTTCTTACAAAGATCGCTGTAGCAAAACTTGGACTTTTCCAAGTGACTTATAACTTCTTGCACTCAAACTTCTAGTCGACTCATACTAAGCACCTTAGACGGTTGGAAAGTTTGATGGCTAAGTTGGATAGGAAGATTAGGCTCTTTAGTATGTAGGCTATAGAAGAGAAGAGAATCAGAAGATTGGATGAATTGAAATGAGAGAATTCAAGGCCTATTTATACTAGTCGGGATAGGCAGAATTCGGTCAGAATTCTGTGTCATGAATTCAAATTTTTAGCCGTTGGACAACTAGCATCTCGCAGTCCCTATAAATTAGTTCCTAGAAATTAGGGGACAGAGTTCGGCCCAAACTCTATGTGGAGGCAGAGTTCGGCCTGAACTCTGTGTGGAGGCAGAGTTCGGCCCGAACTCTGTCTCTATGGGGACAGAATATTCAAAGGCAGTTGGGCTTGTTGGGCTGATTTGGCTTTTGGTTGAGTGGAGCTGTGAGGGATAAGTCTAGCCCTAAGATGCTCAGTATGACTCAACGTACATTTGCCTAGGCTCAATAAAAGTAAAATACAGACTCCAGAATACAAACAACAGCTGGTCTGAAGCAGATGTCGTCTTGAGCTGATATGATGAGTTGATCGATCTTGGATGTTGATAGAGCTTGATATGTCTAGTTGGACTATGACAAATATTATTTTGTTAATTATCAAGATTAGGTTGACTGTAATCCAGTTTGGGTCAACAATCTTTTCTATTTTGATAATTGACAAAAATATGATATTTGCATGTCGCAACATTCATACCTGGATACATAGAGATAATAGCTCCCCCGTAAGTGAACATGTCGGCTCCCCCGTAAAAAGATATTACCTGTGACAAGTTCTAATCCAAGCACACAATATATATAGCTTATATCAAAGTGTTTCATATATCACATATATTTCTCCCCCTTTGGCATTTAGCAAAATGAGATAGAAGCTCCCCCGGAGGAAAATAACCATGCAATCACATCACCAAGCTCAAGTCCAACATAAGAGATAACTAGTAAACAATCCAAATAAAAGCCATAAAGCATAATGTTACAAAGCATAGTGTTCAACTACATAATCACTGAAAGAAATAACAAAGTGCATAAATAATAGACATCCTAAGCATTAGCAGCATCATAAAATGGACTACGACCGTTATGGAGCACGGGAAGGTCCAGCAGAGTCGGATGAGTCGCTGGCAGAGCGACGAGGATCAACAAATGCCGTATCTGGATCCAAATACCTCATGACCCAGGCGTCATCGATACGATAACCTTCGCGAGAAGGGTCTCGTACCATAGGATAAGATACCGTAGGATGAGAGGCCAAGGAGTACTGGATGTCATACAGAGTGTTGCTGATGGCAGACATCTGGAGGGTTGTACGTGTCACGTTCCGCTACCGTAGGAGCGATCGTCCTCGCTACGGCGTGATGCCGCATGAGCCTCGATTGCGCTCGTACAAGGCGGGTTCCATAACGGCCGATTTCAGCGGCTGCGACGGGGTCGTCGCACAGAAGTCCCATGCAGAGACATTGAATCATAGCAGCAGAAATTTAAAGCAAAACACAAGTTATCCAAAGAAGCTCTTTATTGATATTGAAACAAGGATTACAAAGGGCGCAAGGCCAAAATTACAATTCTCTCAAGCTCACTCAAGCTCACATTACAAGTCACTCAGCTCTCTCTCATCTCTCAATTACAAGTCTTGATCCAGCGGGAGCTTTGTGTCACGCCCCAGAACCAGAATACTGGAGAGCGGGGGCAGACATAGCCAGCTACGTATATTGAAATAGAAACCACCTCGATATACGGTCACGACTGTCTAGATATGTGAGGGTTTTCTACAAGCCAACAGTCTCTTATGGTCATGAACAAGCCTAGTGTCTCAATCACCACAAGTAAGTAAAGTCGCAAGATGTATGATCATTAAATATACAATAATAAGGCGTCCCAAATATTACATATTCAGCTGATCATGAAGCTAGTCGTTACAAAATGTTAGGACTAGCAAGAGTTTAGTCATACATGATCAACCCTAGGATTTGTCAATCATGTTTACAGCCCGTAGGCAGACAGTAAGTAAAGTGCATCGAGCTAACAGGTGCTCGTCGGCTAAACGCCTCAAAAGAATAAATTTACAATAGAGTGAACAAAATAAAATAGAAAACCCACTCGTTGCCCGGGTTCCGTCTAGTGTTCACCATTGGGCTGGAAGCTTGGTAGATCCTCGGGAGCTGCTCCAAAATCTGGCCACACAAAACCAGCTGGGTCCCCAGAAAGAGCAAGTGCCACAAGGGGACCACGAAATAAGAACAAAAGCCAGCATTAACACAAGAAGATATAATATTAAAACTAGAATTATGAAAACATGTCAGGATGATATACGATGAGATAACCATGGAACTATTCCGATAGCCAGGTTACAACCCGTAAACCAAACAAGGACCGGGGTTGTAACCCTTCATCTGAACAGAGCTTGGTTTCCCACCATTTATCGGCAAGATAATAATGTAAGCAATCAAGACAGGAAACATTCTGGTACTGGATCAAGACATGTCCAGACTGGTTATACTTCATTCAATCAATCACGGCCAAGTAGATACTACGGCTTACTACTTTAACTAACTAGGGTTATCACAGGCCTAATTACTAACAAGATGCAGTGAGATTGTTCCACAGCCACAAGCCCTGCAGACCATCCAGGCTACCCAGGACGAAAGATTAGGGTTGAATTCAGGTGGGTACATCGCCCGGGAGACAAATGTACCCTTAGGTGACTTAGAGGGTGCAACACTCGACGGTGCGCTAGAAATGTGCCCTACTCGACGGCAGGCTACAGATCCCAAGAGCGCCCAGGTAACGGGATTGCCTGTAGCTGTGTCATCTCTTCATGACTACTGTGTTATTCTAGTTATTAACCTTAATCCATTTTAGTAGGTACTCCTGACCGTGGTACTCAGGAGTCCCATCCTAGACATGATGCGAGACTGGACAAGTGGATTTAACAAGCAAACAAGAAAGAACCACCCACGGTGTCAAGGCAAGTCAAGTTAGGTTATCAAGATAAATCATGTCAGGGTACTTGTCAAGAGTGCGCCACGACGGGCCACTTTCATGTCAGGTTGGTCATGTCAGGAGTGCACCATTACGGGTCACTGTCGTGTTATGCTAGTTCCTTGCCATACCAAGTCATGTACAATAGTCATTCCAAACATATTAAGTGAAATCAAGTTCATGACAAAAGACGTAAGGATATAAAATGGGCGTAAAATATCTAATAAAATATCAAAATACGGGTCAGGGGATGCGTACGCACAAAAGCACGCACGCAGGGGGAATGCATACGCATTATAACACGCACGCAGGAAGGCAGCGTATGTGAAAGTCACGCACGCTACAGGGAGCAGTGTGTGAGAGTCACGCACGCTAAAGGGAGCAGTGTGTGAAAGTTACGCACGCTCAAGGGAGCAGCTGCGTGAAAGTCACGCACGCTACAGGGAGCAATGTGTGAAAGTCACGCACGCTCAAGGGAGCAGTGTGTGAAAGTCACGCACGCTCAAGGAGACACGCTTCCAACAGGAAGCGTACTCAAGCCTGCGTACGCAGCGCTAAAGAGCGCGTGTAGCTCAGTGTGCATAGCTAAACAGCTCTGCACACTGTTCACTGTCTTCTCCAAACAGCAAGAACACATGGCTGAAACCAAAACTTCAAAAGTTCATAACTTGGCCATCCGAACTCCAAATTCGGATTTCCAAGGCTCCAACTGGAGTGAAACTGAAAGCTCTTCCATATGAAAACATCAGAACTCAAAGAAAACCAGCCAAAAAGGATCAAAACATGCAAAATCTGAAAATAGCAATAACTTAGATCTACATCAACAGAGACTCCAAATCATAAAAACTCAAGAACTAATGTTGATCTCCATGTCCTAAACTAGCAAATGGACAAAGAAAAGAGGGTCCTCATGTAGTGGCAAGATGCACTTGCCTAGGGTTAGGAGAGTGGTGGAGGAAGAAGAAGAAAAAGAAGAAGGAAATTAATGGTGGAAGTTATGAGGAGAGAGAGTGGTAGGTGGGGTTATAAAGAGGGGAAGTTGTGGTGGGTTGAGGGGTAGCATAGGGCTAGGGTGTTCCTACACATAAAACCGAACCAAAATGAACCATCCCCAATAAAACCGAGCCAAGCCAAAATCTAAAATACGAGAAATACCGAAATTCCACAAGTCGAGAAAAATAAAATACATGCCAAAATCCAGATACGAGTATAAATACGAAATACGGGAAATACGGGAAATAAGGGTGACAACTCTACCCACCTTAAAAGAATTCTGTCCTCGAAATTTAATCAAGGAGGTAGAGATTGTCACGACAAGCTACATTAAGCACATGCAAGTTATACTAAGCAGTTCAATCATACAATCATACAATGCAAGCAAGGAAGGGAAAACGTAAGGCGTAAGAAAGACATTATACCTCACGAGTCAAACAGGTAGGGATATCGTGATCGGATATCGTCCTTACGCTCCCACGTTGACTCACCTAGAGAGTGATGACCCCAAGCAACACGGACTAATTTAATAGTCTTGTTCTTGAGTATCTTCTCCCTCCGGTCCAATATAGACACGGGCCTCTCCTCATACGAAAGGTTGGTACCAACAACCAATTCCGAATGGTCTAGGATGTGGCTCGGGTCCAGAATATACCGTCGTAATTGGGACACATGGAATACATCATGTACCTCACTTAGCGACGACGGAAGAGCGAGACGATAGGATACATCTCCTACTCGCTCCAGAATATCGAACGGTCCTATATACCTAGGACTAAGCTTTCCCCGTACGCCGAAGCGAATGACGCCGCAGTTAGGCGAGATCCTAAGGAATACATGGTCGCCGACAGCAAATTCTAAGGGACGCCGATGAGCATCGGTCCAATGGCGCTGGCGGTCCTGGGCAACTCGAAGGTGATCTCTGACCTTCCTGACCACTTCAACCGTCTGGAAAATCAACTCGGGTCCGAGCATCTGCTTCTCTCCGACATCGTCCCATGCTAGCGGGGATCTGCACTTCCTGCCATAAAGAGCCTCGAAGGGTGCCATCTGGATACTGGCCTGATAACTGTTGTTGTACGAGAATTCTACCAGGTACAGATGATTCTCCTATGAACCACCGAAGTCAAGGGTACAGGATCTCAATATATCTTCAAGAGTCTGGATTGTGCGCTCTGATTGGCCATCCGTCTGCGCGTGATAAGCTGAGCTGAATTGAAGGCGAGTCCCCAAACTCTTCTGCAAGCTGTGCCAAAAGTGTGATGTGAATCTTGAATCCCTGTCCGAGGTGATGCTGACTGGCACACCGTAAAGCCTGACAATCTGCCTGAGATACATCTCTGCTAACTGCGCCATCGACTGTCCAACTCTGAATAGGAGAAAGTGTGCCACCTTGGTAAGCCTGTCCACGATTACCCAAATAACATCTCTGCCGGCCGGAGATCTGGGCAATCCGGTCACGAAATCCATGGTTATATGCTCCCATTTCCATTCTGGGATCGGTAAGGGTTGAAGAAGTCCAGCGGGCCTCTGATGTTCAGCTTTAACCTGTTGGCAAACCAAACACCGAGAGACAAACCGGGCTATCTTCCTCTTCATGCCATTCCACCAGAAGTGCTGACGAATATCACGGTACATCTTCGTACCACCCGGATGAATAGAATATTGCGAACTGTGGGCTTCTGCCATGACTTCCTGTCTGATATCTCCACTAGGTACACAAAGACGAGTGCCGTGCCGAAGTGTACCATCTTCATGGATACATAACTATGGCCTTCTTTCTGCTTCACACTCTGCTCTGAGTCGCTGAAGCTTGGAATCTGCTGACTGCGCCATCCAAATCCCCTCAACTATGCTGGACTGAACCTGTAGACTGGCCATCAATGCCATACTGGTAGAAAGAACCACTTCAATCCCCATCTTCTGAAGATCTGCCAATAATTTTGGTTGTGCCGTCAGGAAATAAACTCCGGCTCTCCTACTCAATGCATCTGCTACAACGTTGGCCTTCCCGGGATGATACTGCAAATCCACATCATAATCCACCAATAGCTCGAGCCATCTTCTCTGCCGCATATTAAGGTCCTTCTGGGTGAAAACATACTTTAGGCTCTTATGATCAGTAAAGATCTCCACTCTATCTCCGTACAAGTAGTGTCTCCACAACTTCAAAGCAAATACTACCGCCGCCAGTTCCAAGTCGTGGGTCGGGTAATTCTTCTCATGATCACGTAGTTGACGTGACGCATAAGATATTACCTTCCCATGCTGCATCAAGACACACCCCAATCCTCTGCCTGAAGCGTCGCAATAAACTGTGAATCCTCCGGTCCCATCTGAAAGGGTGAGAATGGGAGCCGTTATCAAACCTCGCTTCAATTTCTCAAATGATTCCTGACACTCTGCTGTCCAAACAAATGGCACATCTTTGCGGGTCAACTGGGTCATCGGCGCTGAAATCCTTGCAAAATCTGAAACGAACCGCCGGTAGTAGCCGGCCAATCCAAGGAAGCTGCGAACCTCTGCCACTGAGCTGGGTACCGGCCATGTCTCGATAACCATAATCTTCTGGGGATCCACTTCCACTCCTCCTCTGGTAATGATGTGACCCAAGTATGAAATGCGATCGAGCCAGAACTCGCATTTACTGAACTTGGCGTACAACTGATGCTCCCTAAGCGTCTGGAGGATGACTCTGAGATGCTGCTCATGCTCTGCTTCACTCTTGCTGTAGACCAGGATGTCATCTAGGAACACAATCACAAATTGATCCAAGTAAGGCATAAAAATGTGATTCATGAGGTCCATAAACACAGCTGGCGCATTGGTTGCTCCAAAGGGCATAACAAGGAACTCCCAATGTCCATACCTCGATCTAAATGCTGTCTTCGGGATGTCCTGCTCTCTGACTCTGATCTGGTGGTATCCTGACCGCAAGTCGATCTTCGAGAATACTGAAGCCCCTCTGAGCTGATCAAACAAGTCATCTATCCTCGGAAGAGGGTATCTGTTCTTGATTGTCACTGAATTCAAGGTACGATAATCAACACATAGCCTGGACGTACCATCCTTCTTTTTCACAAGAAGCATCGGGGCTCCCCAAGGCGATCCACTTGTACGGATGAATCCCTTGGTCCTCAGTTCTTTAATCATCTTGTACAAAACTTCCAACTCTGAAGGCGCCATCCTGTAGACTCGCTCTGATACTGGTGCTGTCCCGGGAATCAAGTCTATAGTGAACTCAATCTCCCGTTCCGGCGGCATCCCTGGAAGCTCCTCTGGAAAGACATCTGGAAACTCTTCAACTATCCTGGGCAACTGCACTGCTGCTACTGCCATTCGCAATGCTGAGGAAGATGGCTCCACTGCGCCTCTGGAAAACGAAAACTCTGGCTCGCCGGGGATACTAAAGACAACTCTACCAATATGGCAGTCTATCCTAGCATACTGGTTCCTCAACCAATCCATGCCTAGGACTACATCATAGTCTGCCATAGGAAACTCTATAAATCTAGCGGGGAACTCCCTACCGCTAACTACGATTCGACACGAGGAAAACACATGATCTACTCCCACAAGACCATTACCAGTAAGTATATTGAGCCTCACTGATAATGACTCGGGCTCCAATCCTATCCGTGTCGCGAATCGTGCAGACATGAATGAATGCGATGCACCAGAATCAAACAATACCGAAGCTGGAAAGGAGTTGATGAGAATAGTACCTGCCACTACCTCACCTGGTGCAACTTCTTCTTCCATAGCCATCATCATGGCCTGACCTTGTCCTCTGGCTGCTGGTCCCCTCTGTTGGAAACCTCTCTGCCTATTCTGGGTCTAAGCTTGGGCTTGTGCATACTACTGGGGGTACTATTGCTGGAATGCCTGAGACTGAGACGGCAAGGGCCTCGAAGACTGATACTGCTGCTGCTGAACTGGTACTGGGGCCGGTCCTCTCATCGAAGAGCTAGAAGGGTTGGATGCTGATGAACCACCCCTATTCGGGCAAGCTCCAATTCTATGATCTGCTGCTCCACAAGCCAGGCACAATCCCTGCGCCCTGCGACAATCTGCCACCACATGCCCCAGCTTTCCGTAATGAGAACATTCCATCGCGGAAGTATGCTTCTGCTTCTGCTGCTGCGGGTACGTCGGGGTCGAATGCTGAACCGACGTTACTGAGGCCGCCCGCCTCGGAGTTCCAATGGTCAATCCCCTAGCTGCCGGGGCTGGAGCTGATGATTGGTGCATCTAACTGTGGGACCGCTTCCTACCTCCGGTCCTATCCACGATCCTCTGGGAGGTGTACTCATGCCTCCTAGCTGCTCTCAAGACTGCATCGAACGTCTGGTGCTCGAACTGCTCAACCGCCAACAAGATCTCCAAATGCAGTCCCTGCTGGAACCGCTGGGCCCTATCAAACTCGGTCGCCACCAAGGTGGGGGCAAACCTACTGAGTCTAGAAAACTCCGATGCATAACTGTCGACTGTTCTGCCTCCTTGCTTCAAGTTGGTAAATCTGGTCTGCAGGTCGTACCGAGCCACAGCATCAAAGTACTTCGTCTGGAATCTCTCTCTAAATACTGCCCAAGCAATGGGTGCCACTAATCCCATGGCTTGCGCTGCCCACCAACTGCGAGCCAAGTCCAACAACTGTAGGCGTACCACCGCCACCTTCTCATTCTCGGGTGTCCTGGCTGCTTCCAGAACCACCTCGGTATCCTGAAGCCATGCATCTGCGGCAATCGCATCCTCGCTGCCGTCGAAGAAAGGAGGGTTCAAGCGCTTGAAGCTGTTGGCCGCCTGGTTCCCTGGATGTCCGCCTCTAGTCAAAACATCTTGAACTGTCTGGTGCAGGGCGTCGCTTCGATGATCCTGGGAAGCTATCAAGGTTCTGATGAGGCCTACTAAGGTACCATCCTCGGGCTCTGTGGCTGGACGGGCCGAACTGGTGACTCTCCTCCAGTAGGCACAACTCTGGAGGCTACCCCAGAATGCTGGGCTTGATCTCCGGGTTACTGCTGATCCGCGGGATGTGCGCTTCCTTGCTGATCGGCAGGGTCAGGTACAGTGCCGCTGAAGAAGACGATACAGGGAAACAATAAGGAAGGACCAGGACAGATCAACGATACAAGCATGTAATCAGGGCAAGAATCCAGGGATTCAGAGGATACGAACAGAGATCAAGGACGAGTACTGATTGAGACATCTATCTGGTAAACCCCCCACACATCTTGATTTACAAGACCTGCATGGGCCACCACTTAAACCATGTCACGCCCCAGAACCAGAATACTGGAGAGCGGGGGCAGACATAGCCAGCTATGTATATTGAAATGGAAACCACCTCGATATACGGTCACGGCTATCTAGATATGTGAGGGTTTTCTACAAGCCAACAGTCTCTTATGGTCATGAACAAGCCTAGTGTCTCAATCACCACAAGTAAGTAAAGTCGCAAGATGTATGATCATTAAATATACAATAATAAGGCGTCCCAAATATTACATACAGCTGATCATGAAGCTAGTCGTTACAAAATGTTAGGACTAGCAAGAGTTTAGTCATACATGATCAACCCTAGGATTTGTCAATCATGTTTACAACCCGTAGGCAGACAGTAAGTAAAGTGCATCGAGCTAACAGGTGCTCGTCGGCTAAACGCCTCAAAAGAATAAATTTATAATAGAGTGAGCGAAACAAAATAGAAAACCCACTCGTAGCCCGGGTTCCGTCTAGTGTTCACCATTGGGCTGGAAGCTTGGTAGATCCTCGAGAGCTGCTCCAAAATCTGGCCACACAAAACCAGCTGGGTCAACCCCAGAAAGAGCAAGTACCACAAGTGGGCCACGAAATAAGAACAAAAGCCAGCATTAACACAAGAAGATATAATATTAAAACTAGAATTATGAAAACATGTCAGGATGATATACGACGAGATAACCATGGAACTATTCCGATAGCCAGGTTACAACCCGTAAACCAAACAAGGACCGGGGTTGTAACCCTTCATCTGAACAGAGCTTGGTTTTCCACCATTTATCGGCAAGATAATAATGTAAGCAATCAAGACAGGAAACATTCTGGTACTGGATCAAGACATGCCCAGACTGGTTATACTTCATTCAATCAATCACGGCCAAGCAGATACTACGGCTTACTACTTTAACTAACTAGGGTTATCACAGGCCTAATTACTAACAAGATGCAGTGAGATTGTTCCACAGCCACAAGCCCTGCAGACCATCCAGGCTACCCAGGACGAAAGATTAGGGTTGAATTCAGGTGGGTACATCGCCCGGGAGACAAATGTACCCTTAGGTGACTTAGAGGGTGCAATACTCAACGGTGCGCTGGAAATGTGCCCTACTCGACGGCAGGCTACAGATCCCAAGAGCGCCCAGGTAACGGGATTGCCTGTAGCTGTGTCATCTCTTCATGACTACTGTGTTATTCTAGTTATTAACCTTAATCCATTTTAGTAGGTACTCCTGACCGTGGTACTCAGGAGTCCCATCCTAGACATGATGCGAGACTGGACAAGTGGATTTAACAAGCAAACAAGAAAGAACCACCCACGGTGTCAAGGCAAGTCAAGTTAGGTTATCAAAATAAATCATGTCAGGGTACTTGTCAAGAGTGCGCTACGACGGGCCACTATCATGTCAGGTTGTCATGTCAGGAGTGCACCATTACGGGTCACTGTCGTGTTATGCTAGTTCCTTGCCATACCAAGTCATGTACAATAGTCATTCCAAACATATTAAGTGAAATCAAGTTCATGACAAAAGGCGTAAGGATATAAAATGGGCGTAAAATATCTAATAAAATATCAAAATACGGGTCAGGGAATGCGTACGCACAAAGGCATGCACGCAGGGGGAATGCATACGCATTATAACACGCACGCAGGAAGGCAGCGTATGTGAAAGTCACGCACGCTCAAGGGGGCAGCGTAGGTAAAAAGTCACGCACGCTCAAGGGGCAGCGTGGGTAAAAAGTCACGCACGTTCAAGGGCAGCGTACATGAAAAGTCACGCACGCTCAGGGGGGCAGCGTATGTGAAAGTCACGCACGCTACAGGGAGCAGTGTGTGAAAGTCACGCACGCTACAGAGAGCATTGTGTGAAAGTCACGCACGCTCAAGGGAGCAGCTGCGTGAAAGTCACGCACGCTACAGGGAGCAATGTGTGAAAGTCACGCACGCTCAAGGGAGCAGTGTGTGAAAGTCACGCACGCTACAGGGAACAGTGTATGAAAGTCACGCACGCTCAAGGGAGCAGTGTGTGAAAGTCACGCACGCTCAAGGAGACACGCTTCCAACAGGAAGCGTACTCAAGCCTGCATACGCAGCGCTAAAGAGCACGCGTAGCTCAGTGTGCGTAGCTAAACAGCTCTGCACACTGTTCACTGTCTTCTCCAAACAGCAAGAACACATGGCTGAAACCAAAACTTTAAAAGTTCATAACTTGGCCATCCGAACTCCAAATTCGGATTTCCAAGGCTCCAACTGGAGTGAAACTGAAAGCCCTTCCATATGGAAACATCAGAACTCAAAGAAACCAACCAAAAAGGATCAAAACATGCAAAATCCGAAAATAGCAATAACTTAGATCTACATCAACAGAGACTCCAAATCATAAAAACCCAAGAACTAATGTTGATCTTCATGTCCTAAACTAGCAAATGGACAAAGAAAAGAGGGTCCTCATGTAGTGGCAAGATGCACTTGCCTAGGGTTAGGAGAGTGGTGGAGGAAGGAGAAGAAGAAGAAGAAGGAAATTAATGGTGGAAGTTATGAGGAGAGAGAGTGGTAGATGGGGTTATAAAGAGGGGGAGTTGTGGTGGGTTGAGGGGTAGCATAGGGCTAGGGTGTTCCAACACATAAAACCGAACCAAAATGAACCATCCCCAATAAAACCGAGCCAAGCCAAAACCCAAAATACGAGAAATACCGTAATTCCACAAGTCGAAAAAAATAAAATACATGCCAAAATCCAGATACGAGTATAAATACGAAATACGGAAAATACGGGAAATGAGGGTGACACTTTGGAAGGCGACGTCCATACATTATGTCCTGTATAAGTCTTTACTCTATGCGGCCGTACGCTTCGAATCGCCAAGGAACTCCATGCCTCGACGCATCCAAGCGAGCTCTGCGCCACGAGCTTCTATCTGCGCCTGTACATGTAAACTATGTGGGTGTCAGTACTCAACTGTACTGGTGGAATGAGCTCCTCGCCCACCCATACAAAACCAACACGTTTACTTTACTTTTGTACAACTTAGTCCCCTTTGTATTGTCTTTCTACTCTTTCCTTAGGATCAGTTTTAGGACCGACGCCTTGGCCTATTTTGTGCCTCGAGACCATCCCGTGCTTGCAACAACAATGTTGACTCCAACAACGTTAGCCTATCAAGTCGTGCTTGCCTTTCGGCCAAATCAGAGACGCAACTACGCGGTAGTACCCAATTTCCTTATGACCGTGCTATAATTCCTTTGTGTCGTGCCTCGCAACTCAGTACGAATCGACCATATCTCCGCCTTGCGGCCACCCTTTGTTATTTGGATCGCCAACTGACCCAATAAGGACTTGTGGGTTGAGTGTCACTCGACTGACTTTGCCTTGCGGCGGTTTCCCAATTTAAACTCAAACAACTTAACCAACTTATGCAACTTATATGCCGACTCATCTATATGATTTGGTCACTGACTCCCAGAGCCATCGTGGACTTCTCTTTCTTTTTGTTAGACGGGTGTCCCTTTCAGCGCAAGGTAGCTAGCCCCACTGCAAGTCCCCGTCTAACCCGTGCAAAGCACAGCTAATCATTTGTTTCCCAATGCCCGCATCGATCCCGTGGCCTCCGGTTGTCGTACGGGGAAACTCTCACCTTGTCGACAAGTTGTTTGTTTTCTAATGCCCGCAGCGGTCCCGAGGCCTCGGGTTGCCGTGCGGGGAAACTCTCACTTTGTCGACAAGTTGTCCAATGACCATGCAAGACTCGACACAAACTGACGTCTCACACAATCATGCTACCTCTAGTGTTACCATGACTTTCGGGACCAAGTTCAATACTTTCCAAATCTGACACCGCCTCGGCGACCTGTAGCCGCGAGCATACTTTCCATGTTACCATATCATTTCATTCAACTCAATGCCTATTCGATAGTCTTTTCTCCAAAAACTCATTTCGTCGGCCATGGTTCATGCCTTAATGCTACGTCCGAGCATCGTGCCTCAAACCAACTTACGTTCTACGCGACGCTATCGCCCAAGTCATACTTTATATGACGGGCCTTGGGATCGTGGGACTATTTAACCTGACAACAGCAGAATGAGCGGGACGACACTTGAAATGACTTAGGTCGACCGGCATAACATTGTCTAACTTACTCAAGCCTACAACTTAACGAGCAAAGGCTATGCCAAGCCTTGCGTTATGAGAGCGTGCATGCTTTATCGAGTGTTTACGCGGACGATGTCTATGACTTAGACAAGTCAATAGTTTTGTGTCAAGACCAACTTTACTACTTCCCAAGTCACAGGACAAAGGGCGACGCCTATGACTTAGGCTATGTTCATAGCTTCGCCGACTCAACCAACTTTCCTTCTCCCAAGCCACGGGACGAAGGATCGAGTGTCATTTTCAAAGCACGTCGTGCACCGACTCTATGACGACCGTTGGACCTTTTCATATTCTAACTCAATTCGACCCGTCGAGATTATTCCTTTTATCTGTGTGGATTCGTCACTTTTATTATCAAGCCTACTTGTACAAGTTGAAAACATACGATTTATTATGTGAAGGAAAACATGAGGCAAGTTCACCGAAACTACCCCACCTGAGCGATGTCTTCGAGTCGCCATTGTAAGGCCAAGTCCGAACGCCGTCGACATTTCGATTCCTCCGATTGACTGAGCGGGACGGGGCACGACTGTACGATAGTCCATCTGAGTCCAGCGATCATCCTCCAAGCGGAAACGATCACGCAGCAGGGTCTGAATGGACTCAAGAGTAGCAGGTGGCTCGGGCGTAGGTTGTCCAAGAGCAGGTGGATCAGCCTGAGCATCAGACTCGAAATGCTCGGACTCAGCAGGAGACTCAACAGCTGCTAGAAGCTGACTTGCCTTAGACAGATAGGCAGGGGCTAGAAGGAACTGGCACACGAAAAATCATTGGCAAATATAGGACATAGACCATTGATCGAGGTCTCTTCCGTGCACTAATCATCCAGTCCATCATAGTAAGCGGATGGTTAAACGGGACATGGAAATGGAGATGATAAAGTGCAGAGATCTCAAAATAAGAAACTTCATCAGTTGATCCCACTTTGGGCAAGATCGTGGAGAAAATGATACAATGAAGTTCATAGAAATATGGGTTGAGAAATTTAGCAAGTAACTTACGTGTACGAGTGTTGGGAGTGCACAAATCATCCTTGAAACTCTCAAGGGACGATCCATCGGGAAATTGAAACATGCGTGCATCGACAAGTTTATGCCAAGAATTGGGTTCCGGGATCTCGAGATATTCTGCAGGTTCAAAATCATCAAAAGTGATGTCGATTCCGGTGACACGAGAATAGATTCGTGTGTCGTCAAAAGTGAGATTACAGTAAAACATTTGGATAACATTGAAATATATAAGAGATGATGTAGAAACTAACTCATCTAGACAAAGATCATGGAACAAAGAGTCATATCTAGAAAATATTGTGAAATTGATAGGATGACCCGCATACACACTCCTTGAACGAAAGTCATTGAACCATTCATTGGAAGTCTCCAATGAAACAAAAAATTGTTCATTGAATGTGTTAGGGTCATGAGGTGGTGGAGGATTAAAAAGTGGATAAATTGGAGGAGCAAGAGGAGGAGGAGGATTGGAAGATGCACCTTCACTCCTTCTTCTCTTGCCTCTTCTAAAAAGTCTAGGAGCCATGAGAAAAAATTGAAAGAGATGAAGAAACAAAGTTATACCTTAAAAATAGATGGAGTATGATGGAAGAGAATGATCCAAATGCTATGCTCCTTGAGTTTAGGGAAGAAAACCTCACAAAATTGAGAATTCTAGGGTTAGGGTTTTGAGAGGATAAACTTGGAGAGGGTTTAGAGGTGGCTGAGAGCTATCTTGGGTTCTGGAATAAGCAGACCGAACTCGGCCCAAACTCTGTGTGAGGCAGAGTTCGGCCCGAGTTTTGGGTGCTAGGGCCAGAACTCAAAACAGTTAAAAAAATGGCCAAGTGTTGGATAAAAATAAATGGAATGTTAAAGATTGAAAATTGGCAAATGTTTGATGAAAATCAAAAGTTTAATGGAAAAAAAATAATGAATGGAATAAATGGAATTGAATTTAGAAAATTTTGAATTAACTAAGTTATAAATGAAATTAAACCATATAATAAATAAGGATTTATGACAATGACCATTACGATGAAACTGCCATGGGGTAGCTATAGGGGTCGGATCCCAGCTAGCGATAGTCCAAAGACTAGTGCACCGTGTCTCTTAGGCTTTTACGCCTTGTTGTCAGAAGCACCCTTTCGGCTTGTACCCATAGCTAGGTCATCATAAATATATATGTCATAATCGTTAATTACACAGGCCAATTTATTTAATAATCGTTTCATCCAAAATTTCTAATTCACGACAAAGAAAATTGAAGCGCTCTTCGGCTAGTGGTTTTGTAAAGAAATCTACCAGCTGATGTTCAGTGTCAATAAATTCTAAATCTATAGTGCCGTGTTGTTGATGATCATGCAAAAAGTGGTGACGAATTTCAATGTGTTTCATACGTGAGTGACATATAGGGTTCTTAGTAAGGTTGATAGCGCTAGTGTTATCACATAATATATGTATGTGCATAAAAGATAAATGATAATCTTCTAGGGTTTGCTTCATCCACAAAATTTGTGCACAATAACGTCCTACAGCTATATACTCAGCTTCGGTTGTAGAAAGTACAATAGAGTTTTGTTTCTTGCGAAACCAAGAGACTAAGACATTGCCTAATAAATAACATGTGCCGCTTGTACTTTTACGATCGACTTCACAGACCACAAAATCAGCATCCGAATAACCGATAAGGTCGAAGGATGTGGTTTTGGGATACCACAAACCGACTATAATAGTACCCTTAAGGTATCGAAAGATACGCTTGACGGCGGACATGTGTGACTCCTTAGGACTATCCTGATATCTAGCACATAGACAAACACTAAACATGATATCAGGACGACTAGCAGTTTGTTAAAGTAAACTACCAATCATACCTCGATACTTACATTGATCATCAGGTTTGCCGCTTTCATCGGGATCCAGTTTGGTTGTAGTAGCCATTGGAGTACCAATTGGTTTGACGTTGTCAAGGTCAAACTTCTTCAACATATCCTTTGTATACTTGGACTGGTTGATGAAAGTACCTTGCGAAGTTTGTTTGACTTGCAATCCAAGGAAGTAGTTGAGCTCCCCCATCATGCTTATCTCAAATTCGTTCTGCATACACTTAGCAAAATCTTGGTAGAGATTTTTATTAGTAGAACCGAATATGATATCATCAACATAAATTTGAACTAAAAGAATGGTGTCTTTAAAAGTTTTGATAAAAAGTATACTGTCAATTTTCCTTTTTGAAAAACCTTTATCTAGTAAGAAATTGCTTAGGCGTTCATACCAAGCTCTGGGGGCTTGTTTGAGGCCATAGAGCGCTTTCTTGAGCTTGAAAACGTGGTCAAGAAATTTTTGATTTTCAAAACCAGGGGGTTGTTTTACAAAGACTTACTCTTTAATAAAACCATTCAAAAAAGTACTTTTCACATCCATTTGAAAAAGTTCAAAATTTTAAAAATTTGCAAAGGCACAAAGCATCCGAATGGATTCAAGTCTTGCAACTGGAGCATACGTCTCGTCGTAGTCGATACCTTCTCCTTGGTTGTATCCTTGAGCTACTAGACGAGCTTTGTTGTGAGTGACTGAACCATCTTTATTTACTTTGTTATGAAAAATCTATTTAGTACCAATAATCGAATGGTTAGCTGGTTTAGGAACAAGTTCCCAGACCTGGCTTCTTTCGAGTTGGTTGAGTTCTTCTTGCATAGCGAAAATCCAAAATTCACCATTAAAAGCTTCTAAAATATTTTTAGGCTTAATTTGCGAAATAAAAGCAGCGCTAGCAATCAAATCTCTTAAAGATGATCGAGTACTTTCTCTGCATGATACCTCACCTATTACCAAATTTTTTGGGTGTGACGGCTTGAACTCGAACTTCTTCGGTAAGTCCTCCAGAGAATTAGTTTCAGGGGTGGTATTCATCGGCATGGAAGTTGATGGTTCATCATCATCGTCGGGGATAGTCATTGTACTATTTTCTTCATCAAATGTCACATTAGTAGATTCTTCTACAATCATTGAGCATTTGTTGAACACTCTATATCCCTTACTCTTGGCAGCATAGCCAAGAAAAATATCGTCGTCAGCTTTGGCATCAAACTTGCTTAAGTTGTCTTTGGTATTTAGGATAAAACAGCGACAACCGAACACTTTAAAATAAGAGAAATTAGGAGTCCTACCAAACCAAAGCTCATAGGATATTTTCTTCGAAATAGGTCGAATAAGCACCCTATTTAAAACATGGCAAGCTGTACTGATAGCTTCTGCCCAAAAATATTTCGAAAGTAAAAATTTATTTAACATGACTCTAGCCATATCTCCAAGAGTCCTATTCTTCCGCTCCACAACACCATTTTGTTGAGGAGTTCTAGGACAAAAAACTCATGATCAAAACCATTATTTTCGTAAAACTTTTTAAAATCATTTTTGAATTCGCCTCCATGATCACTTCGGATTCGAGTAATCATGTAGCCTTTTCGTTTTGGACCTTTTTGGCAAAGATTTTGAAAACTGAAATAGTATCGCTTTTGTTTGTAAGGAAGAAAACCCAAGTAAATCTTGAAAAATCATCTACAATAACAAAAGCATAGAGTTTTCCACCAAGACTGGCTACTCTACTGGGACCAAATAAGTCCATGTGCAGTAATTGTATGGGTCTAGTAGTACTTACAGTGTTTATGGATTTAAATAAAGATTTGGTTGCCTTATTCAGTTCACATTCGGTACATACCGTGTCTTTCTTGAATATGATGTCGGGCAGACCTCTTACTAGCTTCTTTGTCGATAGCCTAGATATAGTATCCATATTGGCATGACCAAGATGCTGGTGCCACAAAAGTCTTTTATCTTTGTAGGCGTAGAGGCATCTTCCTGTACTGTTAGTATTTCTAGATAGATAGAAAATATAAATGTTATCTTCTCTTATCCCTTCAAAAGCAATGTCTCCAGTTGACCTATCATAAATGTAGCATTTATTCTTTCCAAAGTTAATATCATATCTATGATCAGCAAGATGACTTATGCTGAGCAGGTTATGCTTTAACTCGGTCACTAAGCAGACATCCTTTATTACAGGAGAAGGAGGATAACCAATAGTACCATTACCTATGATGTAGCCCTTTAAATTGTTACCGAATGATACATATCCTTCCCTCTTCATCAATAGTGATGCAAAAAGATTTGCGTCTCCAGTCATATATCACGAGCACCCACTATCAAGAATCCACTTGCTTTTAGTTGAAGAAGGAAGGTCCATCTACATCACGAGTAGATGTGACCTTTGGTACCCAAGTTCTTGTGGGTCCTGAAATGTTAGTCTTCGGTACCTATGCATATAAATTAATATCAACTAATTTCCTAATTCTACACTGTAGTGAGATATGACCATGTAATCCATAGTATATGCAAGTAGCATGCCTATTTGTGTTAGGAGCAGGTTGATAGTGATGTCTATATGCAGTATGGTGATAGTTATGTAAAACAACAGGATAGTGACTAAGTGTAGCAGCAGGATAATAGTTATGACTATGTGCAGTAGCAGGATAATAGTTATGAGTAGGTTGAGAATAATGTCTACGTGCATGTGGTTTACGTGCTGCATGGGAGTACGTATACATATAATTATGGTTACATGCTATATGTAGGTGACGTGTTTTACTATTATGAGTGGTCTAGTGTTTTGTGTGTATTTTGTGACTGTGAAATTGGGTTTGAGGTTGAGCAGCCTGTTTTCCTAATTTGATCTCTAATTTCTTAGAGACATCATTCAGTTCATTGCATTTTGCATTCAGACCATCAATCTTAGCAATAGAGATCTTGTGTTTGTTCTTTTCTTCAGCAAGCTCTTTGTTGAGTGCTGAGATCTCACGTGTCTGCTTTTCAATAAGTGTTTCGGCATCATGTAAGCTTAATTTAAGCTTAGATATCTCATCAGTGACTTCCGTGGGTGTAGTATTTTTAACATTATCAATAAGACAAGAAAGTTTATGAATTTCTACTTCGTGTACTTTAATCTTGTCCTTAGCATGCTTGTACTTGCCAAGTACTTTCTTGTGATCATTTAATAAATCATTGAACACATCACCCAGTTCATCAAAAGTGAAGTCATTGAGAGGATCATTGGTTACCTTATCAGAAGTTGCCATTAGGCAGACGTTAGCCGTGTCTTGAGGAGAGTCATCTTCGTCTTCAGAGTCACTGGCTTCGCTTTCATGCCAGATGCTAGTATTGGCATACTTTCACGAGGATGACTTCTTGTAAGGCTTCTCGTATTTGCTTCATTTTTTGCAGTCGGACAGTCTTTTCTGACATGTCCAGTCTTCTTGCATCCGAAACAGGTAGGTTCTTCCTCGTCGTTGATCTTTCTTCCTTTGGTTGAAGCGAAGGAACTTCTTGAAGTTACGGACTAGAAGCGCTTGATCATCACCTTCTGAATTATCGTCGTCAGTCTTTTCAGGAGCAGCCCATCGACGATGACTTTTAGGGCAATCTCTTTTGCCTTTGGAGCATGTTCGTCGAAGTCTTTGAGGTCGAGCTCGTGGGTCATCACCTTTCCTATCAAAGTTTCCATAGACATTTTGGTGAGATCATTGCCTTCTATAATTGCTGTTACCTTAGGATTCCAGATCTTCGGTAGCCCCCTGAGTAACTTGCGGATCTTTTCATGATTGGAGTAATCTTTGCCAAGAGATGACAGAGGATTGATGACGTCAAGGAACCTTGTGAACATTTGAGTGATCGTCTCATTCGGCTTCATCTTGAATGCCTCGTATTCTTGAGTCAGACGACTGATCTTGGATTCCTTGACTTGAGTGGTTCCTTCATGCGTCACTTCGAGAAGCTTCCATACTTCGTGTGAGGTGGTGCATGTCGAGACCCTGTTAAATTTAGTCCTGCTATTACACAGAAAAGAGCATTAATAGCTCTAGCATCGAGACTCGCCTGTTTCTTCTCTTCGCCATAATACTTGTCGTTAGGTTTTTCGTTGTGATCTCCCGAGATAACTATTCTGGCAGGCTTTTTGTAACCATTAGTGACAATGGTCCACAGGTCAAAGTCTAGAGACTTGAGATAGAAACTCATACTAGTTTTCCAATAGGTGTAGTTGGTTCCATCAAATAGGGGTGGCCTATGAGTGGACTGTCCCTCACCATGGTTGGAAAACATAGGTTGTGTGGTTGCCATGGATCAGCTCTAGGATGTTAGTCCTTGTTAAGAGAACAGAGCTCTGATACCAATTGAAGAACAGATAGGAAACTCTAGGGGGGTGAATAGAGTTTATAACGATAATGGCCGAATAAAAATTAACTCTTTTCACCAACAGTAAATAATCAGAGTAGTAAATGCAAAAATAAAAAGATCAAGAGAGCATACGCAAACACAGCAGATTTTTAACCTGGTTTCCCTCGTGGAGGACTAGTCCAGGCCTGAGAACTCTAGCTCAGGATTAAAATATACTATTTGTGAAATAGCAGTTACACCCCGTGCCTTTTCTCAGAAGACCACGTTAACTTCTTACAAAGATGGCTGTGGCAAAACTTGGACTTTTCCAAGTGACTTATAACTTCTTGATCTCAAACTTCTAGTCGACTCACACTAAGCACCTTGGATGGTTGGGAAGTTTGATGGCTAAGTTGGATGGAAAGATTAGGCTCTTTAGTATGTAGGCCATAGAAGAGAAGAGAATGAGAAGATTGGATGAATTGAAATGAGAGGATTCAAGGCCTATTTATACTAGTCGGGATATGCAGAATTCGGCCAGAATTCTGTGTCATGAATTTAAATTTTTGGCCGTTGGACAACTAGCATCTCGCAGTCCCTATAAATTAGGTCCTAGAAATTAGGGGGCATAGTTTAGCCCGAACTCTGTGTGGAGGCAGAGTTCGGCCCAAACTCGATCTCCATGGGGACAGAAGGTTCAAAGGTAGTTGGGCTTGTTGGGCTGATTTAGCTTTTGGTTGAGTGGAGCTGTGAGGGATAAGTCTAGCCCTAAGATGCTCAGTATGACACAACGTACATTTGTTTAGACTCAATAAAAGTAAAATACAGAATCCAGAATACAAACAGCAGCTGGTCTGAAGCAGATGTCATCTTGAGCTGATATGATGAGTTGATCAATCTTGGATGTTGATAGAGCTTGATGTGTCTAGTTGGACTATGACAAATATTATTTTGTTAATTATCGAGATTAGGTTGACTGTAATCCAGTTTGGGTCAACAGGGTCTACTGAATGGTTATCTTTATTTGGATGGCAAAGGGAGGATCTGGGGTTGTCGGCGATATACTCATCCTTCATAATCCTTGGCTTGAGGAGTTCAAGTGCTCTCAACTTTTTATTGTTCGTCTAGTCCTCTCCAATTAGGGAGGAAAATCTCTCCCTATCGTTGCAACCCGACATCGAGTGCCCCACTCTAGCACGGAATAGACAGATGCGAGGAAGGCGTTCGTATTTTACTAGCACCTGATTTGAAGTGCAGCCATCGAGTTTGGTAGAGATGACTTTCTTTAGCAGTTTCGAGATGTCGATCATGATTTTGATTCGAGCAAAATTTTCTATTTTAGCTCCTCCTCTACAGAAGGCGATCGAGGGAAGCCAATTGCCTCCGCAATCCTTGTCACCGCTATTCTGTTAAAAAATTTTAGGGGGATTTTGTGAAGTTGTACCCAAAGGTCGGCGTGGTGAAATAGATACTCCTCCGAAAGCTTTCCCAGGTCGCATCTCTCCATGGCTAGCAAATCTCCATTAATACTCCATGGGGCATCAATGAGTATCTGATCGACCTCCTCCGGTGAAGCGAGGTGAGAAAGATACGCCCCTTCTTCGATGTCCAGATCAGATACGTGGACCGGTTCGTTAGTTTTCCATATTTTTGATAGTATAATATTGAGCGATGAACAGGAAAATCGACGGGATGAGTATGGTCTGATGGCGATGGATGAATTCCAGTTTGTGGATGTCAAACTCTCTCTATATAAGAGGGAGACGGTCGCCGCGGAGATAAGGAGGCCATCTTCTCAATGACCTCTTTGTAGGAGGACATGGTGGGTAGCCTGGAGGGGAGGGCGATTATGAGGGATGGTGGGGAAGGCAATTATGGGTTAACAGATGTGCGAGAGGAGGTGGGGTGGAGATCTAGTAGTGAGAAAAAGAGGTAGGTAGGAAGAGCAAGGGGAGGGGAGAGCAGGGAGGCAGTAGGAAGCTGCTGCTAGCGGGGAATGCAAACCCTAGGGTTTATGGTTTGGTGGTTGACGCCATAGGCGGAGTTCTATGAAATAAATGCTACAACGTTTATATGAGAATCTGTATTATCCCGTCTGTCTATACCTGTTCAAGTAATAAAGGCTAAATTATCCTAATAGTATTACAACTACAGTTTTCGGACAGTTCGATTTTGGCACCGCTATTTTATAACACTTTTTGTCAATTTTAAAAACACATCAAAATTACTTGAAAAACATTTAAAAAATATAATTTAAATATTTGTATTGAATGATATTCTTTTGTAATAATTCTGATGTGTTTTAAAATTGATAAAATATGCTTTAAAAGAATAATTTATAAGATTGTAGTGTAAAAAACAAGCAGAGGAGAGTTAACATGAGAATAATATTCTTTCTTAATCCTATTCTTCTGCTTCCCTCACCGCCTCTCTTACACATACTTACATACATGCATGCATGCATGATTCCTCTTCTCTGCACCAGGATCCAAGAAGAAGATGAGCGACGATGGGAAATCCGCCGCCAGGACGGACTCTGGTGAAACCTGTTCGAAAAAATGCCGACGTGGATGTGATCACTTTTCTTTTTCGTGTGGCAATGTAAATTTTGATATGGGAGGTTAAGCGATATTAATTTATGTTACATGGACACGAATACTATACAATACCAACACGACGACATAAACATGTTACATATTTTGGCATGTCCCGACAGTGGGCTTCTAAACACAGTGATGTGTCCGAGTTGCGTGTGATTTATGCATGTGTGACATGACATGGCATAAATCAACGTTGTGAAAATTATTAGGCACTAGTCGGACGGACGTCCACCGCATACTCCGCCTAGACAGTCGCCTAGATCTAGGCTGTTAAAAAATTCCAAAAAATCTACTTCAAATTGCAGAAAAAGTCTATAAAATCCCAAGACATACATAGTCGGACGTCGGAGAAGGGGAGGAGGGGAAGGGTTTGACTAGACAGACGCCTAGACGAATATTGGACGGACACCATGTACCTAGTGCCTAGGTTGCCTTTTAGAATAGTGGCATAAACACATACTTAAGAAGTGTTGTTATGGTAGGTCTAGAGTTAGACCTAAGTGAACTTGGACTCTGGTCTGTGAGAAATGATTAAATTTGGCTAATATGAATGGGATAAAAGATTCATGCAACTAACCCCAAAAAATTATTATAAATAGTTGGGTTGAGTAATGAGGTCTCACATATATATGGATATTAGTGTTTGAGTCTAAAAAATGACCAACGTTAGAGTTTAGGTCTCGAATCATTGTTCACGTATGCTAATGAATAGTAATTTATGAGATCCAAACTCTAACATTGGTCATTTTCAAGACTCACACCCTATTTTTCATATACATGTGAGACCCAATTACTAAATATCCCTAAAGAGTTTGTTGTTGTGGTCATTGCTGTGTCCAGCACATGTTTGACTTGGACACAACAATAGTGATTATGGAACCTCTAGGTTTCCTGGAGCTTTTTTTATTAAGCCATTGTCTCAACGAGTTTTACCTAACATTAGAATCGAATCATGAACTTCTTCATTTTCTTTGTTCTTTTTTCTTTTTGAAATTACGGTTACAGTAGGCAGGCAGCCTTCTTATGAATGATCAACATCAATACCCTGTAACATTTCGAGAAATGACAGATAGAAATATGAAGTTATGAAGGCAATCACCAATTTACTCTTTATCCATATCTCGCTGTGCTGATTACGCAACAACTTTCATTTGGTGTTTTATAGGAGCACACTAAGACTTTCCATAAGCAAATCTCCATATATATATATATATATATATATATATATATATATATATATATATATATATATATATATATATATATATATATGACTTGGACACAACAATAGTGATTATGGAACCTCTAGGTTTCCTGGAGCTTTTTTTATTAAGCCATTGTCTCAACGAGTTTTACCTAACATTAGAATCGAATCATGAACTTCTTCATTTTCTTTGTTCTTTTTTCTTTTTGAAATTACGGTTACAGTAGGCAGGCAGCCTTCTTATGAATGATCAACATCAATACCCTGTAACATTTCGAGAAATGACAGATAGAAATATGAAGTTATGAAGGCAATCACCAATTTACTCTTTATCCATATCTCGCTGTGCTGATTAAGCAACAACTTTCATTTGGTGTTTTATAGGAGCACACTAAGACTTTCCATAAGCAAATTTATATATATATATATATATATATATATATATATATATATATATATATATATATATATATATATATATATAAAACTAAATTTCAATCCAATCCATAAAACATATGGTGGTTCTATAATACACCAGCCGGCTGGTTTTGGAGCATTTCTGTATATATATATATATATATATATATATATATATATATATATATATATATATATATATATATATGGGCTCATACTCTTATATGAGCCATTCTATGTGGCTTCCATGTAGACCAATAAATATATAGTGACTTGAATTTTTTTTTAAATAGATAGAAATAAAAGATTCCATAAAAGATTTGATAAATAATAACTTACCATATTTTTGCCTAGGAACTTACTAAATATGTTTGTCCTTCCCCCACCACCCTCCCACTCCCCTGAGTTGCTCCCTCCACCAGTTTTGCCGGGCTCCGTCGCCCCCTCCCCCCTCTTTGGCCCCCTCATCTTCCTGCCTCATGGATATTTCGTTTGATGACTCCTGTCAGTTTCCTGTCGAGGGCCCACACGCTTGGGTCACCGAGCCAATCTCTCGCTCTCCTCCCCATTTTCAAATTTTGATTTTCCACCACCCGCGATTGGCACTGGCACCATTGGTGGCGCGGGGGCCTTTTCTCTCGGTAGCGCAGGTTGTTTGTAGCCTGCGGATGGCTCCGGCACCTTTCATGGTGCTGGGTCCTCCTCGGTTGGTGGCGCAGGTCGCTTGGTGCTAGTTTGTAAGTGTGGTGCGTGCAATGTTGACGCCTCTCTTTCTGCACATGGCTTGACCAGTGCTTCCTCTTTGGCACTGACGCTTATTCCTGTACGCGCTTTTTCCTCTCCCTGTGCTTGTAGACTCGCGCGCTCTAGCTACGCGCCTGCTATGGGAGTCATTCCTCGTGCTCCCCTCCCTCCGTCTCTTGGAGCTCAGTCCTCTCCCGCTGCGCCTCCCTCGACCTTCGGGCCTCTGCTCCCGAACTCTTCGGCCAGGGCGCTTTCCCCCTTTGGTTTCTCTCAGGCCCGTCTTGTAGGACCGTTGAGCACCTCTAGAGGGGGGAGGGGGGTGAATAGAGTGAGTGCGAGTGCAACGGGATAAATCACCACTTAAAACATTAAAAGCATATCACTATGGCAGTGAATAAAGAGACAGTAAATAAATATAGCAAGAGATCAGAGAATCAAACTCAGTGAACACCGCGATATATACTGGTTTTTCTCTTGGAGGACTAATCGAGTCGCACGTACTCTTGCCTGCTGTTAATTCGCTATTCATAAGCTAATTAAGAGCTTGCAGTCTCTTTACAACGCCGTGCTTGGTCACAAGTGTACGACCAGCTCCTAAACCAGAGATGATTTCTGAACTTGAACGACCTCTTTACAACTCTGAACCAAAGAACTCTAAATCGAATTGATATTACCGGCTTTGGCTAAGAGATGTATAGGTGGAGTATGAAAGTTTTTAGAACACTGAAAAACACTTTAGGAATAGATAAAGAGAAGAATAAATTGAGTGATTTAAAAAGGAAAATTTCTCTTCTATTTATAGGTATTCTTGAGAACCGAACTCGGGCAGAGTTCGGGTGGAGTTCGGATGAAAAGATTTTGCAAACGAACGTTGCATGCAGATTTGGAGGTAACAAACATTTGAATATGAAACAACCAAACTCGGTCCGAACTCGGCCTGAGTTCTGTCTAAGTTCATCTAGTAATTTTTGTCAAATTCTGTTGCATAGGATAAATAGAACTTTTGGTAAGTAGACTTTGAATGAATGGACTGTGAATAACCTAAGCCAGTAATACTCAGTCGATTTTACAATTTGTATTCTAGACTCAATAAAGGATAAAGTACATAATAAACTGTAAAATGACTCAAACTTTTTCCAGTGCATAAGTACTTAAGGATGATGATTTTTATGCTTGCTGATGTTGTAGTACACTCTCTGATATTGAATTTACTTGACCAGAAATGTTAGCAGTAGTTTGTATATTTTGTTATTGACTTAAGTCATCTATTGATTTATCAAAATCGGGTGTGACCATTTGGTAATGGGCCAACAATCTCGCCCATTTTGATAATTGACAAACTTTAGTCAATATCAAAATATATCTAATAACTTTGAAAAAAATGGTGTATTGTTCTTTCTCTCCCTTTGTCATGATCAAAATGTTATGGCTCCCCCGTAATGTATGAAGCCAACAATGCTCACCAAAAGACAAAGAAAGAACATATACATATATAACAAGTCTTAGCAATAGTAAACTAGAAGTAGCAGTGAGAAAAGACAAATAAATATCATAATATCACTAGAATAAGATGCAACTAACATAAACTGCATAAGTCATAACTCAAAAGTTTATGACTATCAAAAAGAGTCCAATAAAAAGTCTAACTCGAAAGTTTAGACTGATACATCATAAAAGAAACTACATAGATCATCATCTAGCAACTACATCCAAAAAAAATAAAAACTAACTGTAGTCCCACATCATAATGGCGTATCATCACCTCCAGGATCATCCGGTAGAAAGTAAGCTGTAGTAGGATCGAAATGAGCAAAGGTAGCCTCATCATCGAACCTCGGACCAGTGAATCTGGGGTGATGGACCATCAGAACAGGATGAGTGAGATCATGAGATAGACTCCAGTGTATATCAGCAATGCTATTCCGCAACACCTGTGCCTGGGTGATGTGGCGGAACTCATAGTCAATGTAACTCTGATGACGTTGAGCCGAGAGGGCAACAAAGTCATCAAAGCGCTGATAAAAGCTTGGGTCGAAACCAGGAGCAGGTGCTGGAGCAGCTGGAGCAGGAGCCTGAGGGTCATCATCATGAACCGGAGTAGCAGGTTCGGCACCAGATATAGGAGGAGGGTTGGGATACAACCTGGCTCTACTAAGCTCAATAGTAGGAGAAGCGAAAGGACAAATTTGAAGATCAATTTCAAATCTCTTGAAGATAGATGCCAGGTGCATTGGGTAAACAAGGTTACACCCCGCACTTCTACAATTGAGCATCCAGACCATAACAGTCTTGGGGATGGAGAAAGGTATGCCAAAGTGAATATGATACATCGCAGATAATTCCATGAAGGTAATATCGTCAGAAGATCCCCTTTTCGAAAGTAAAGCAGAGAAGATAAAGCGATACAATTCATAGAATTGCTGATTCAAGTGTTTTGAATACACCCTACGTGGGACATGACGAGGGTGACACATCAATTCTTTGAAGGAGTCAAGGGTGACACCTTCTGGAAACTGGACGTGGTTAATATCCACCAAAGCTTCACCAATATCAGGAACGTGAAAATATTCACTGATATCAGTGGCATTGAACTCAAGTTCTTGTCCAGCAACACAAGAATAGAAATTGTCATTATCTTTTACTTGCAAGTTACAGTAAAACATCCTAACGGCATTATCATATATTATCAAAAATTTCAAAGAAGTCCCAAATTCCAAGTCGGTTAAAGGTAGGAGCATATTCAGAAAAAAATGTAAAGTTGACACAAGCTCCAGCATAGATTTTACGACCAAAGAAGGAAGTAAACCAAATATCAAAAAATTCTTTGTCAGGAAATAGACTGGATTCATAGTCGTCATTATCAGAGGGACGAGCTGGACTGAAAACATTGGTTGGGACATTGTCAGATGAGGATGATCCTACTTAGGAGGCATCAATCTTTCTTTTTTGGGCTTTGGGTGCCATATAAAGAAAAGAGAGAAGATAGATGATTACCTTTGAAAGAAGGAAGAAGAAGATGAAGGGGATCACTTCAAAACACCATAAAACTTGAAGAAGAAGAGGAGGAGAACCTTCACCTAGGGCTTTGGTGAGTATTCTCAGTAGGATGATGAGAGTAGAAGTGGTAAAAGTGGGATATATAAAGGCTAGGGCTGGCTGTTCTGTTCTGGAAATTCGTACAGTTACCATCCGAACTTGGTCCGAACTCGGTCCGAGTTCTGTCCGAGTTCGTGTAAAGCCCCAGTCCCAAAATATTTAGGACCAAGTACGTAGACATGTCAGCTGTATGCATACGAAGAATACTCCAATATATGGAAATCTCGTATGTACACATAAGCTGTAAACTGCAGTAACCACGAAACTAATCTCATCCACAAATAAATATATCATATAATCAACTTATAAATGTCATTTGTACAAAACGTTGAGGGAGACAAATCCACTACCAACTAAAAAGAGAGAAATACATAGCAACGATGGAAGAGTCGAGCGAAGCGAAAGACGATCCAAGAGCTAGCAACGCGAAGGTAGATAGTAAACTATGGCCTTGGCTAGAGCACCTGCGAAAATCACAAAAACACACCTGGAGAAATCACCAGGTCCTTAGAGGGATGTAACAAGATACATAAAGAACATGCCATTATAACTGTAATTGTAAACACTATAAGGCTACAACACAACTGGGTCCCTAACCGTCAAAGTGATATGCACTTTGAGGACAATGTTCTACGCAGGGGCTGTAGGATCAGCAGAATAAATAAAGAGTGGCGATAAGTAGCGCTCATCCGAGTCACTATCGGTCATGGGCAGTAAGTAGTGCTCATCTGAGTCGCTATCGACCCCGGGACAGTAAGTAGCGCTCATCCGAGTCGCTATCAGCCTAAAATGTGTGTAAAAGTAAATGTAGTCCCTACGCTAAAAGCTGTCCTTTCCCTCCAATGATACTATACATGCATCGTAACCATGACGCACCAACACATATCGTTTCCACAACACTATTTTATACCTAATAACTGTCAAGTCTTCTAACATGCATCTATTGATAGTTATTTCCAACGCATGCGCACAGGAGATCAGCCAACACGCAAGTGACCTCTATATGTTACTCACAACTCACGCATAACTCGTGTACAATCGTGACAAGTTAATAAGACACACTAAATTGACGGTAATCCCTTAACTCTAGGTCCACATGCAAGAAGAAAATAATTAACTAGAAATAAAAGTGCAGTAATATATAATAACTAAATATTAAAATGCAACTAAATATAAGCAGTAAAGATGTCAAGGTATCTTGCCTGGTGTGGTGCAATAATCCGACAAGTCTTCTTTGGTCTGATAGTCATGGTTGATGTGGAGGAGTCTGAATCAGCGAGGTGATAAAAATGAATGAGCAGCAACGATTTGTGGTGACAAAAAAAGAAAATTTTGTGGAGAGTAGATACTTATAAAATATTTTTAAAAATATTTGCATTACTTGAAAAGTAGATTTTATTAGTCGAAATAGGTTTTTAGATAAATATTTGAAAATATCTCTTTGTATAAATTGGAAACTACCTTTATAAAACATACTAGAAAAATCGTTTTAGGACGAAACTATATTTTACTTAGCTAGAAAAATATTACTACCATTTAATACCATAAAAATAGTATAAATATATTTTTTTATCAGTCAAAATATTTAAATGAATATATAAAAATCAAGGAAAAATATTTGAAGGCAAAACTCAAATTTTTATCAAATAATATTTTTGAATCTAGCTAGATAAATTTATTTTTATGATAATATATTTATGGGTTCTAGATCTTATTCAAAAAAATATAGAGTCCATCCCAAAACTCTATTTCAGTAAAAATATTTAATAATATATTTAACAAGTAGCAACTAAAACATAGGGTATTAAATACAAAATATGATAATAATCATACTATTATAATGTACATACTTATTCTATAATAATAATAATAATAATAAAAATATATTAATACTAATAATAAGCTTAGGAATTATATATATGCCTCAATCATCAAGTATAATGACAAAAATATTAAAATACTAACTTCTTTATATCCCAATGTTTGCAGTGCCACATATCGATTAATATATAAAAAAAAGGAAAGGGATGATGAGAGTACATATTCAGAAATGAGGAAAAAAACTGAAGAAGAAGGAATAGTTGAGGAAGATGAAGTCGAAGAAGAAGATTAAAGGGGAAGAAGCGGGAGCTCACCTGGGGAAGGCTCCGATGGCTGGCCGCGAGGGCTAAACTGCGGCGGTGACCGGCAGTACCTGCTGCCCCGGAGTCCAATTACGGCGTGGGCAACGCACGATCGATCATGGAGGTGCAGAACCTCTGGGGCTCGATTGGCCGCGACGTCGTGCGCGGAGGCGGTAGTTACTGGGAGGCCACGGCGAAGAGGATGGCAGAAGGCTCGGCGGGGATAGGTGAGTTGGTGGTGGTGGTTGTGGTGTTCGGGTTTGACAGAGGCGAGGTGAGGAGGTGGTCGGTTGTGTAGGGGGTGGTTCGGTGGTGCCGAGACAACGGGTGGCAGGGATCGAGATCGGGATTGGGATCGGATGTTATGGTTGATGGAGAGTCGGTGGTGTGATAGGGTTTGTCGAAGTTGTTGGCAGAAAGGGCGGTGGTGACGATGGTGTTTTGTGGTGTCGGCGGGGAGAATGAGGGAGCGACCATGACAGGGTCGTCAGTCCGAGGTTATCGAAGACGATAAATTTCCGATGTGAATGTGAATATTATGGAGAAAACGATGACGATCTCCTCTATTTATAGGGTAGAGACATCCTGATTAGATAACTAATAAGAGTGATTTAAACCTATATTAGATAATTCACTAATTATTTTAAATCAAATTCAAAATCCAATTTAATTCTAGATAATACCATTATTTAAAATAAAATAAATTCCTAATTTATTTCACCACGACAATGAAATATTTAAATCCAACAAATCCAAATTATCTTTCTATAAGTAATAAAAAATTACAAAAATTATAATAAATATTTACATATTTGAAATATATTTTTGTAAATAAGAAAAACCATTACCATCAGTTTTCAAAATCAAAATATACCTAAATTTAATAGTACACAAAATAGTGCTTAAAAAATATTTTTCGCAAATTATTTCTTATACTTGTATAACAATACTGTAAAGTTTAAAGATCATGGTGCAACCCACTACATATTTAAGACATAAATTACAAATATTTTTATAGTAGATAGGGAACAAAAATATTTATCTTCTATATTTCTAAAACACATAATAAAATTTAGTGCGACACCTTTTATAAACAACAGAAAATATTTAGCAACATATAATTTTTTTTTACAAAAATCTACTAATAAAACCTTTGTATAAAATAATAAATTATTTCGTATATGTGTATTCATTCTTGTCATATAATATCGAAAGTACAATTAAAAAAATAGTTTAGTAGAAATTTAGGGGTTTTACATCATATCCAACTTACAAGAATTTCGTCCTCGAAATTTAGGAATAGGTAGGGTACAAGAGTTTAATCGATAATGAGGTATGAACAATTCATTGGGCGAGGTAAGGAAACGATGTTCAATACAGACATGCACCGTGATTTCGATATCGCGAAATTTTATAAAACATGAACATGGAATTGAATGTGGGTTGCTAGTTAAGGCAATAAAATCATGATAACATGAATTAGAGAATAATAAGGGACTTGGGAGATATGGTTCCTTGAGAGAAGATAGTTGTCTAGGTTTAGATTTGATTCGTTCTCAAGTTTCAAGAAGGTCGAGATAATGAATCTAGGGTCGAGGAAAAAGACAACTCAAGACGGGGATATAGTCATATTGATTGGTCAGTGGCTAACTATCTTGGCAATAGCTGGTGGGCAGCTAAGGGGATGTCAAGTACGAGTGTTTTGTCTTTCTAAAATAGGCGAAAGACGAAAATAATAAAGGGTTCGAAGATATTATCGAATACGAATAAGTGGTTCAAAGACGATTGAAAATTTTCAAAAGAATTGTCAAGGCAGTCACAGATGGGATTCTAGAGGCCAAGTTTAAATATATCTCTATCCACGTAGAACAATATATGAAAAGCGAACCAAAGTGCACTAGGTTGATCAGACCATCATGCACCGGTTCTGATTAGACAATATGTTAGTTGGGTGCGCACCCAATAAAACATGTCATGATCAAGCTTGATAAAGAAATAAGCTTGCAAAACTTAGGCTAAATTAGCAGCATAAGATAGTCAAAATATAAGTAGGGGGTAATGACAAAGGAAATTAAATAGACCAAGATAATTTAAAATCTAAGTCTTGCCCGAAGTTTGGGCCCATGCAGCCGTCCTAGTGTTTCCTTATCTATAGCTTGGTTGGCTAGATAAGTTAGGGTCCTTTGAATTCTATAGTCTAAGTAAAATTATCAATATGGGTCACAGGGACAAAGGGTTTGTTAGGTTTTGAGGTATTCTACCCAACTTACAAGAGTTAAACTAGTAGTACGACGAGACAATGGGTCAAGCAATCAAGATAATGTACAAAGTTAAGCATTTAAGAAATTTAGTAGAACACAATGACATATCGGTTCGAAAGAATTGAGTCAAGGTTGAGTCCCTATCCGTGGTCAAAAAATAAATCGGTATCATGGTAAAGGTTATAGTTTAGTCTTTATGACCCGAAAGTCGTATCATACAAATAGGGTACAAAGAGATGTGTTTTAGTGGGACATGATATACCTACATGAAGGTGGGCTTGTCTAGGTCTTGCATATAAAATTTGTTGGAAGGTAACAACTAGTATTACACTCCGAATTTCAAAGTCACGGTAAGGGACGCCAAAAGATCTAAAATAGAAAGTGGGAGTTCATGAGGAGACAATTAATGCACAAAAATAAAGAAGATCAAGTTGAAGCATAAAATAACAGTAATTAAGGAATCCAGTAAAATAATTTAGGGACAATTTCTAGAGGGAAGATAGTCTCCTAGATTGATATAGTCAAGGAACGATCAAATCATTTTTCAAATTTCAAACGGTTAGAAGGTCACAATAAAAGATCTAGATTTGAGGGAAGGTCGAGTAAGTCAAGATATAGATATAGTCGCATGATAGATGACTAGCTACACTTGAGTATATACTACTATCATGGTCATGAGAGATATGGCAATTCGGGTGGAATACTTCTATCTCAATAGGGCTATCTTGGTAGCCTACTATTAAATTTTTAATTCGAGTTTCCTCCAAAAAGTTTCTTAATAAAATTTTTAAAAAAATAATCTACCATAATTTATGTTCACGCTAATCTGTCCAACTTAATTATGACTAAAAAAATTTAAATCCCTTTCATAAATCTCAAAGTAAACTTTTATCACGTTACTACTAACTTTTCCAAATTTAATATTTTTAATCCAACTTTTATACTCCAGAGTTCATAAGTCCTGAATCTAAAAAAATGACATAATAATCATAACTTTAAAACTCTAATTTTTTTTTTCGAATAACTCTCTAGATAAACTCTTAGCATATTACAAAGCAATCTCAAAATTTAAGCTCAATATTTTTATGCACCTATCAACCATAATCCTACGACACAATTTAAAACGTTCGATTTTTATCACATTGATTTTATATTTCAATAAAGCATCCATATTTTCTAAAACCTTCAAAATAAAAAGTCATCCTTTTTTTAATCAAAACTTTTTAAACTCAAAATCTAAATAGATTTATAAATCATCAATCATAGGACACAATTGAAAATGTGAAATTTTTCCTCAAAAAATTGTTTCCATTACTTTAAACTTAAATACTCAAAATTTAAAAACTTGTAATTCGCAAATCGTACGACTCAAGTTAAGACCTTAAGAAATTTTTAACAAGTTTTATCAATCCAATTCGTAATTCGTACAACACATTTAAAATCTAAACTTCTTTTCAAACTAGTTTATATCCCTTCAAGATGTATAGCTACAACCCAATAAATCATAAATATCAAAAATCAAATCAATTTTTTTTTCAATTGTGTATAGATTCTAACTTTTTTTTGCAGTATCAAAATAAAATTCTATCAATCCTCCGGTGATTACTACCTAGTAATCTCAAAATTAAAATTTTTCTTTGGTAATATCGCTACTACCCAATTTATAATTTACTAATCATTAAAAATCATACTTTTAGGAAAATGCCTTTATAACTCAATTAAGGTCTCAATGTATTCCAATTGTCAATATAATCCTTCTAGCCATATATTTGACCTATGAGCATATAATAGTATAATCATCTTCCTAGCTGTCACTAAGCACGAAAAATTGGAATTACGGTAGAAAGAGTTCAAGCAGGATGCAAATCAAGGATGGTAATGAGAGTTCGAAACTTGAAGCAAGGAAGGAGGTCAAGCTTGTGGATGAGATCCTAAACTCTATTACTATATGCAGGTTCACATCGGTACAGTCACGTAACTGAAGTGATAAACTTGACCTGCATGGGCCACCACAAAAACATGTAATGCCCTAGTCCCAAAATACTTAGGACCAAGTACGTAGATATGCCAGCTGCATGCATACGATGAATACTCCAATAAAACCTTTGTATAAAATAATAAATCATTTATCTTCTATATTTCTAAAATGCATAATAAAATTTAGTGCGATACCTTTTATAAACAACAAAAAATATTTAGCAACATATAATTTTTTTACAAAAATCTACTAATAAAACCTTTGTACAAATAATAAATTATTTCGTATATATGTATTCATTCTCGTCATATAATACCAAAAGTAACAATTAAAAAAATATTTTAGTATAAATTTAGGGGTTTTACAGTTCGGCTGCTTGTATTTGCAATGTTATTAATGCTGTATAATTGATAATATTCAATGTATAACGTGTATACTTTTTTATTTAATAATTTCTATTACTTTGGGTTAGCTGTTGGGGCCGGATCCAAGCTAGCGGTAGTCCGAAGACTAGTACACCGTGTCGCTTCAGGCTATTTATGCCTGTATGACAGAAGGACCCTTTCGGCTTGTACCCAAAATAACGTCCATTAATAAAGTTCAAAGTTTTGAGTTATAAATTGATTTACTAATCATACTACATTATGAATCTAAAAATTCAAGTATGTCGAGCTATCGATGCAGATTGTTAAAGCGGTCTTCAGCTAATGGTTTTGTGAAAATGTCTGCTAGTTGATGATCTGTGTCAACAAATTCTAAGCAAATATCCCCGTATTGTTGGTGATCACGTAAAAAGTGATAACGAATCTCTATGTGCTTTGTGCGTGAATGACATACAGGATTCTTAGTCAGGTTAATAGTGCTAGTGTTGTCACAATAAATAAGAATCTTAGTGTAGTGCAGATTGTAGTCTTCTAAGGTTTGCTTCATCCACAAAATTTGAGCACAACATCATCCTGCGGTGATATACTCAGCCTTAGTAGTTGATAGTGCTACAGAATTTTGTTTCTTGCTAAACCATGAGACTAAGGCCTTTCCTAGGAAATGACACGTACCGCTGGTATTACGGTCTACTTTGCATCCTGTAAAATCTGCATCCGAGTAACCTATCAGGTTAAAAGATTTGGTTTTAGGATACCATAAGTCGATTGTTGAAGTTCCCTTAAGGTATCGAAAGATACGCTTAATGGCACATAAGTGTGATTCCATAGGATTTGCCTGATATCATGCACAAATGCAGACACTAAACATAATATCAGGGCGACTAGCAGTTAAATACAATAAACTACCAATCATACCTCGATATTTATGCTGGTCGACAGGTTTGCCACTTTTATCAGTGTCAAGCTTTGTTGATGTAGCCATTGGAGTTTCGATTGGCTTTACATTGTTGAAGTCATACTTTTTCATTATGTCCTTTGTATATTTAGATTGATTGATAAATATTCCTTTTGAGTGTTGTTTGATCTGAAGTCCTAGAAAGAAGTTTCGCTCTCCCATCATACTCATCTCAAATTCACTCTGCATAGACTTAGCAAACTCTTGACAAAGTTTTTCGTTAGGAGATCCGAATATGATGTCATCAACATATATTTGCACAAGAAGAGTATCATCATCTAAAGACTTGATAAATAAAGTAGTATCAACTCTTCCTTTTGAAAAACCATTTTCAAGTAAGAAGGCACTTAGGCATTCATACCAAGCACGAAATGCCTGTTTGAGTCCATAGAGTGCTTTCTTAAGTCTGAAGACGTGATCAAGTTTTTAAAAAATTTCAAAACCAGGGGGTTGTTTCACAAAAACTTCTTCTTTCAAAAATTCGTTTAAAAATGCACATTTCACATCCATTTGAAATAATTTAAAATCATTAAAACATACAAATGCACAAAACATGCGGATAGCTTCTAGTCTAGCAACATGAGCATATGTTTCGTCATAATCAATACCTTCTTCTTGATTATAACCTTGTGTCACTAGACGTGCTTTGTAGAGTAGAACTTGTCTATCTTCACTTAATTTATTTTCGAACACTCATTTAGTACCAATTATCGATTAACCAATAGGTTTAGGAACGAGTTCCCAAACTTGGTTTCTCTCAAATTAATTAAGTTTCTCTTGCATGGCATCAATCCAAAATTCATCATTAATAGCATCTGCTACATTCTTAGGTTCTACTTGTGAAATGAAGGCTACATTAGCTGCTATTTCAGTATCTCTATATGAAGAGCGTGTACTTACACCTTTTGATATATCACCTATAATGATCGTCTCTGGATGATCTGGCAAGAACTTCAATGACTCAAATCTATGAGTCAGATCTTCCACAGGACTTTTATCGGTTTTGGCTTATACATTTTTATCATCATTGTCGCTAGATCTGTGACTATTGAGCTAATCAAAAGTAACGTTAATGGATTCTTCAACAATCATAGATCTTTTATTGAAAATTCTATATCCCATACTCTTAGCAGCATATCCGAGAAATATTCCTTCATCTGCTTTAGAGTCGAATTTTCCCAAGTTGTCCTTGGTGTTCAGGATAAAACAACGACATCCAAAAACTTTAAAATATGAAATATTTGGAATTCTTCCAAACCAAAGTTCATAAGGTGTTTTCTTCGAGATAGGTCGAATTAACACCCTATTTAAAACATGACAGGCTGCACTAACAGCTTCTGCCCAAAAGTATTTAGAAAGATTGTGCTGATTCAGCATGACTCTGGCCATCTCGCTTAGAGTACGGTTCTTCCGCTCCATAACACCATTCTGTTGAGGAGTTCTAGGACAAGAAAAGTTATGGTAATATCCACTATCATCATAAAACTTTTTAAAATCAGTATTTACGAATTCGCCACCATGATCACTTCGGATACGAGTAATCATGAAGTCTTTTTCATTTTGTACCTTTTTACAAAATATCTAAAATTCAAAAAATTGTATCACTTTTGTTTAATAAAAAGTAAACCCAAGTAAAGCGAGCGCAATCATCAACAATAGCAAAGGCGTAGAGCTTACCGCCAAGACTAGCGACTCTACTAGGACCAAATAAATCCATATGTATCAACTGCAAAGGTCTAGCAGTACTTACATCGTTGATGGATTTAAATGTAGACCTAATGTGCTTTGTTCTTTTCACAGTCTGCACATACCATATCTCTCTTGAATGATATCCCAGGGAGTCCTTTTACCAACTTTTTAGTGCTTAGCCGTGAGATAGTATCCATATTAGCATGTCCTAGCCTCATATGCCACAACCAGCCTTCATCTAAGTTTGCTACTGGATATCTTCCTGCATTATTAGTACTCTCTAGAAAGAAAACATAATTATTGTCTTCTTTAATCCCTTCATATACGGGATTACCAGATGACATATCATATATTGTACATTTATCTTTTACAAAATTAATGCCATAACCATTATCTACTAAGTGACTTATACTCAGTAGGTTATGTTCCAATTTCGTAACTTGACAAACATCTTTTATTACAGGATAAGGAGATATACCAACAATGCCATTTCCAATTATATCACCTCTCAGGTTGTTTTCGAAGGAGACGTAACCTTCTTTCTTTATAGATAACGTGGCGAACAAAGATACATCACCAGTCATGTGCCGCGAATATCTGCTATCAAGGATTCACTTGCTTTTAGCATTAGAGGGTTGAGGGTCCACCTACAAAACAAGTAGATGAATCCTTTGGTACCCATTTATTGAAGGGTCCATGTTGATTAGTCTTAGGTCTCCAAATCAGTGTGTGATTGTCAACAAGCTTTCTTGCTAGACAATACTGTGATACGTGCCCATGAGTACCACAGTACGTGCAAGTAAGTTTTGAAAATATGTTAGTTGAATTTGTGTTGACATGCATATGTGGTTTCTTTGAAAACCTATATGTGAAAGCATGGTGATATTCGTGTTTCTTACGTGCTTTCTGTGGATTAGTCCTCTTAGGTGTATGCTTAGCTTTAAGACTAACTTTAGGATGTGTCACAGGTATAGCCGGTTTACCTAACTTGATTTCTAATTTTTTAGAAACCGCATAAGACTCTTCATATTTAGCGGTCATATCAATGAGTCTTTGCTCTGTGACTAAGTGCCTCTTCTTTTCTGTCATATAACTCTTGTATCTTGACATAGTCTCTTTCTTTCTTTTCAAGTTTGAGGATAGCCTCATGATAGTCTACTTTAAGCTTGCTATCTCATCCGTGCTACCAGTAGAAGATGTCTCTCTAATATCTTCAATGATATTTGACAATCTAGCTACTTCGGTTGTGCATGCCTTGACCTTTTTTCGAGATTGCTTATACTTGTCAAGCACATTTCTGTGTTCTTTAAGTAATTCGCTGAAGGCATTTTCTAGCTCATCAAAAGTAAAATCATCATATAGAAGATTTGAGAATACCTTATCGAAAGCCATAAGACAGACATTTGCAGTGCTGCAGGGTCTATCTTCTTCTCTGATTTACTAGCATCACTTTCATGCCAGATACTTGTATTTGCATACTTTCGACTACTTGTTATTCTTCGGCTTGATCTTGAACTATCATATGGATTGCTTTCTTTGGAGTTGGTTAGTCCTTCTTCATATGCCCTGACTTCTTGCATCCAAAGGAGATTGTTTCTTCTTTATTGCTTTTATGGACATCTTTCTTCCTTCTGTTTGATTTCTTAAACTTTAAGAATTTTCTGAAATTCTTTACTAGCACGGCTTGTTCATCACCACTGGATGATTCTTCATCAGAATCTTTGCATGTTGATCTTCTGGCTTGAGCTTTGAAGGCGATAGATTTTTCTTTTGGGATTGCTTCTTTAAACTCTTGTAAGTCCAGCTCATGGGTCATTAGCTTGCCCAAAAGTGTTTTCAGAGTCATTATGGTGAGATCATTTTCTTTAATGATTTCCGTTGCCTTTGGATTCCAGTTCTTCGTTAGAGCCCGTAGCACTTTTCTGATCTTCTCGTGATTACTGTAATCCTTACCAAGAGATTGCAAATGATTAGTAATATCAAGGAAACGAGTGAACATCTGTGTAATTGACTCGTCAGGTTTCATTTTGAAAGATTCATATTCCTGTGTTAGTCTGCTTATTTTGGATTCCTTCACTTGGGAAGTACCTTCATGAGTTACCTCAAGAAGTTTTCAAATCTCATGAGGCGTCTTACAGGTTGAAACTCGATTGAACTCCGTCTAGTTAATTGCACAAAATAATGGGTTGATGGCACGTGCATCTAGACTAGCCTTTGTTTTTTCTGCCTCTATATATTTATCATGAAGCTTGTCTGTAAGTACGCCATCAACCACTGTAGGTATCGGTTTCTTAAGAAGAATGTCATACGTGTTTTCAGTATGTATAGTTTGTTCTATCAAATAGTGGGGGTCTATTTGTGGATTGCACTTCACCGTTGAATATTGATTTCACGGCTGCCATATATACTCTTCGAGGTTGTTATATTAGAATATAACCCGCTCTGATACCAATTGTAGGACCGTTGAGCACTTCTAGAGGGGGTGAATAGAGTGAGTGCGAGTACAGTAGAATAAATTACCACTTAAAACATGAAAAGTAGATCACTATAGTAGTGAATAAAGAGATAATAAATATATGTAGCAAGAGATCAGAGAATCAAACTCAGTGAACACCGTGACATATACTGGTTTCCTTCTTAGAGGACTAATCCAGTCGCAGGTACTCTTGCCTGCTGTTAATCTACTATTCACAAGTTAATGAGAGCTTACAGTCTCTTTACAACACTGTACTTGGTGACAAGTGCATGACCAACTTCACAACACCGTGCTTGGTGACGAGCGCACGACCAGCTCCTAAAACAGAGATGATTTCTGAACTTGAACGACCTCTTTACAACTTTGAGAACCAAAGAACTCTAAATCGAATCGATATTACTGGCTTTGGCTAAGCAATGTATATGTGGAGTATGAAAGCTTTTAGAACACTGAGAAACACTTTAGGAATAGATAAAGAGAAAAATTGATAGGGTGATTTGAAATAAAAATTTTCTCTTTTATTTATAGGTGTTTTTGAGAACGGAACTCGGGCAGAGTTCGGGTGTAGTTCGAATGCAAAGATTTTGCAAACGAACGTTGCATGAAGATTTGGAGGTAACAAACATTTGAATATGAAACAACCAAACTCGGTCCGAACTCGGACCGTACTCGGCCTGAGTTCGGTCTAGGTTCATCTAGTAATGTTTTGTCAAATTCTGTTGCATAGGATAAATAAAACTTTTGGTATGTGGATTTTGAATGAATGGACTGTGAATAACCTAAGCCAGTATTACTCAGTCGATTGTATAATTTGTATTCTAGACTCAATAAAGGATAAAATACATAATAAACTGTAAAATGACTCAGACTATTTCCAGTGCATAAGTACGTCGGGATGATGATTTTCATGCTTGCTGATGTTGTAGTACACTCCCTGATATTGAATTTACTTGACATGAAATGTTAGCAGTAGTTTGTATATTTTGTTATTGACTTAAGTCATCTGTTGATTTATCAAAATCGGATGTGACCATTTGGTAATGGGCCAACGACCAATTGTAGGACCGTTGAGCACCTCTAGAGGGTGTGAATAGAGTGAGTGCGAGTGCAGCGGAATAAATCACCACTTAAAACATTAAAAGCAGATCACTATGGCAGTGAATAAAGAGACAATAAATAAATGTAGCAAGAGATCAGAGAATCAAACTCAGTGAACATCGCGATATATACTGGTTTCCCTCTTGGAGGACTAATCCAGTCGCAGGTACTCTTGCATGCTGTTAATCTACTATTCACGAGCTAATTGAGAGCTTGCAGTCTCTTTACAACACCGTACTTGGTGACAAGTGCACGACCAACTTCACACCACCGTGCTTGGTGACGAGCGCATGACCAGCTCCTAAAATAGAAATGATTTCTGAACTTGAAAGACCTTTTTACAACTCTGAGAACCAAAGAACTCTAAATCGAATCGATATTACTGGCTTTGGCTAAGAGATGTATAGGTGGAGTATGAAAGCTTTTATAACACTGAAAAATACTTTAGGAATAGATAAAGAGAAGAATTGATTGAGTGATTTGAAAATAACAATTCCTCTTCTATTTATAGGTGTTTTTAAGAACCGAACTCGGGCAGAGTTCGGGTGGAATTCGGATGCAAAGATTTCATAAACAAATGTTGCATGCAAATTTGGAGGTAACAAACATTTGAATATGAAACAACCGAACTCGATCCGAACTCGGACCGAACTGAACCTGTGTTCTGTCTAAGTTCATCTAGTAATGTTTTGTCAAATTCTGTTGCATAGGATAAATGGAACTTTTGGTAAGTGGACTTTGAATGAATGGACTGTGAATAACCTAAGCCAGTAATACTCAGTCGATTTTATAATTTGTATTCTAGACTCAATAAAGAATAAAATACATAATAAAATGTAAAATGACTCAGACGGTTTCCAGTGCATAAGTACTTCGGGATGATGATTTTCATGCTTGCTGATGTTGTAGTACACTCTCTGATATTGAATTTACTTGACCTGAAATGTTAGCAGTAGTTTGTATATTTTGTTATTGACTTAAGTCATCTGTTGATTTATCAAAATCGGGTGTGACCATTTGGTAATGGACCAACAATCTTCCCCATTTTGATAATTGACAAACTTTAGTCTATACCAAAATATAACTAATAACTTTGAAAAAAATGGTGTATTTCTCTTTCTCCCCCTTTGTCATGATCAAAATGTTATGGCTCTCCCGTAATGTATGAAGCTAACAATGCTCACCAAAAGACAAAGAAAGAACATATCTATATATAACAAGTCGTAGCAATAGTAAACTAGAAGTAGCAGTGAGAAAAGACAAAGAAATATCATAATAGCACTAGAATAAGATGCAACTAACATAAACTGCATAAGTCATAACTCAAAAGTTTATGACTATCAAAAAGAGTCTAATAAAAAGTCTAACTCAAAAGTTTAGACTGATACATCATAAAAGAAACTACATAGATCATCATCTAGCAACTACATCCAACAAATCACTAACTGTAGTCCCACATCATAATGATGTATCATCACCTCCAGGAGCATCCGGTGGAAAGTAAGTTATAGTAGGATCGAAATGAGAAAATGTAGCCTCATCATCGAACCTCGGACCAGTAAATCTGGGGTGATGGATCATCGGAACATGATGAGTGGGATCATAAGATAGACTCCAGTGTATATCAACAATGCTATTTTGCAACACCGGTGCCTGCGTGATGTGGCGGAACTCAGAGTCAATGTAACTCTGATGACCTTGAGCTGAGAGGGCAACAAAGTCATCAAAGCACTGATAAAAGCCTGGGTCGAAAACAGGAGCAGGGGCTCGAGCAGCTAGAGCAGGAGCCTGAGGGCCATCATCATGAATCGGAGTAGTAGGTTCGGTATCGGGTGGAGGAGGAGGGTTTGGATACAACCTAGCTCTACTAAGCTCAGTAGAAGAAGAAAAAAGGACAGATTTGAAGATCAATCTCAAATCTCTTAAAGATATATGTTAGGTGCATTGGGTAAACAAGGTTACGCCCTGCACTTCTGCAATTGAGCATCCAAGCCATAACAGTCTTGGGGATGGAGAAAGGTATGCCAAAGTGAATATGATACATCGCAGATAATTCCATGAAGGTGATCTCGTCAGAAGATCCCCTTTTCGGAAGTAAAGTGGAGAAGATAAAGCGATGCAATTCATAAAAGTGCTGATTCAAGTGTTTAAATATACCCTACGTGGGACAGGACGAGGGTGACACATCAATTCTTTGAAGGAGTCAAGGGTGACACCTTCTGGAAACTGGACGTGGTTAATATCCATCAAAGCTTCACCAATATCAGGAACGTGAAAATATTCACTGATATCAGTGGCATTGAACTCAAGTTCTTATCTAGCAACACAAGAATATAAATTGCCATTTTCTTTTACTTGCAAGTTGCAGTAAAACATCCTAACGACATTATCATAAATATTATTAGAAATTTTAAAGAAGTCCCGAATTCAAAGTCGGTTAAAGGTAGGAGCATATTCAGAAAAATTGTAAAGTTGACACAAGCTCCAATACAGATTTTACGATCAGGAAATAGACCGGAGTCATAGTCGTCATTATCAGAGGGACGAGCTGGACTTAAAACATTGGTCGGGACATAGTACCTTCACGAGTAGGGCTAGTTCATCACTACTGTATGATTCTTCATCAGAATTTTTGCATGTTGATCTTTTGGCTTGAGCTTTGAAGGCGATAGATTTTTCTTTTGGGATTGCTTCTTCAAACTCTTGTAGGTCTAGCTCATGGGTCATCAGCTTGCCCATAAGTGTTTCCAGAGTCATTATGGTGAGATCGTTTCCTTCAATGATTACCGTTGCCTTTGGGTTCCAATTCTTGGTTAGAGCCCGTAGAACTTTTCTGATATTCTCGTGATTACTATAATCCTTACCAGGAGATTGCAAAAGATTAGTAATATCAAGGAAACAAGTGAACATCTGTGTAATTGACTCGCCAGATTTCATTTTAAAAGATTCATATCCTGTGTTAGTCTGTTGATTTTGGATTCCTTTACTTGGGAGGTACCTTCACGAGTTACCTCAAGAAGTTTCCAAATCTCATGAGACGTCTTACAGGTTGAAACTCGATTGAACTCCGTCTTGTCAATTGCACAGAACAGTGCGTTGATGGCACATGCATCTAGACTAGCCTTTGTTTTTTCTGTCTCTGTATATTTATCATGAGAATTGTCTGTAAGTACGCCATCAACCACTGTAGGTGTCGATTTCTTATAACCGTCAATAACTATAGACCAAAGATCAAAGTCAAGAGACTTTAAGAAGAATGTCATACGTGTTTTCCAGTATGTATAGTTTGTTCCATCGAATAGTGGGGGTCTATTTGTGGATTGCCCTTCACCGTTGAATATTGATTTTACGGCTGCCATATATACTCTCTTAGGTTGTTATATTAGAATATAACCCGCTCTGATACCAATTGTAGGACCGTTGAGCACCTCTAGAGGGGGTTGAATATAGTGAGTGCGAGTGTGGCAAAATAAATCACCACTTAAAACATTAAAAGCAAATCACTATGGCAGTAAATAAAGAGACAATAAATAAATGTAGCAAGAGATCAGAGAATCAAACTCAGTGAACAACGCAATATATACTGGTTTCCCTATTGGACAACTAATCCAGTTGCAGGTACTCTTGCCTGCTATTAATCTACTATTCACAAGCTAATTGAGAGATTGCAGTCTCTTTACAACACCGTGCTTGGTGATAAGTGCACGACCAACTTTACAACACCGTGCTTGGTGACGAGCGCACGACCAGCTCCTAATACAAAGATGATTTCTGAACTTGAACGACCTCTTTACAACTTCGAGAACCAAAGAACTCTAAATCGAATCGATATTACTGGCTTTGGCTAAGAGATATATAGGTAGAGTATGAAAGCTTTTAGAAGACTGAAAAACACTTTAGGAATAGATAAAGAGAAGAATTGATTGAGTGATTGAAAAGGAAATTTCTCTTCTTTTTATAGGTGTTTTTAAGAACCGAACTCGGGCAGAATTCGGATGGAATTCGGATGTAAAGATTTCGCAAACGAACGTTGCATGCAGATTTGGAGGTATCAAATATTTGAATATGAAACAACCGAACTCGATCTAAACTCGGACCGAACTCGGACCGTGTAACACACAGTTTTCTAAATGAAGGTAATTTTGAAATTTTATAATTATAATCATTTAATAATATTTAAATCATATTATGATTTTTAGTGATTTTTAATTAATTTAAAACTATTTAAATAATTGAATTGTGATTTTGATGGTTAACTAGTTAAACCCTTGTTTTGCTAACCGTAGAGACTAACCATGACCAAGGAGCCTAGTCATGTGATTAGAATGTCATATTACTACTTTTTAGCCTAGGAGTATTTTGGTCATTTTGACAATTTTATGAAATTGTAATTTTGATTAATTAAATATTGTGCTAATCTTTTAGTTAAGCCTTAACCTAGAAGTTTAACCTAACCTAGATTAGCCTTGAGGTTAGAATCAAGGTTAGAATATTCCTACTAAGTGTCAAGGTTAGTAATATCTAGATATTATTGTGGTAGGATATTTTCCTTAGGATATTTGTGAAAAAGAAAGAACCCTACTTAAGAGCCATTGCCTCTTTTTAAAAAACCTAGAAGAACCCTACTTTGTTCTTCCCTAAACTCTCCCAATTAATCCAAATTGAGCCCAAATTGAGTCAAATCAATTGCATCATCATCCCCAACATTAGAGGAGACTTGTGGGTGCTTGCTAGCGAGGTTTGAGGATGTTTGAACCGTAGCAAATCGAGGAAGTGGTCAAGTCGAGGCTCTTTACATTGAGTTTGAACACTCAATAGGTAAAACCCTACAAACCCTAGTAAAATCCTGATTTCTTTACATAGATACATCCATTTAAGGTCCTCCTAGGTGTAGCCCAAGTTTGGTAGGATCTCGTGTCCATTTCGTGTCCGTATCGGACAAGTATCGGTGTATTTAAATGCGTGTTCGATGAAATGTCATATATAAATAGATTTTAGTATTTTGCAAAACTAATTACACATTTGTGTAGCCCTTAGCATACTGATCATGAATCTATCATACTGAGCACATTTTCGAGCCGTGTCCGCGTCCAAAATGGACACAAACACGCTGCACAATAATGTAGTCGAGTGCCCTGCTGCTCGATCATGTTTTCTTCGTGTCTGTGTCACTTAGACACGTGCAATTCGACACACAGCTAGAGGACATGACTGACATGTCATTCCCCATGTGTCGTGTCAATTGATAACGTGTCGGACACGATATTCGAAGTGCACTAATTTTGTACGCAGACACAGCGCGCGGATTTCGTCACTGATACACGCGTCGTGTCGTGTCCTGACACAATGTGGATGTGTGGTGACATGTCGTTTGTGTAGCCCTATGTTTGAGCTACATTTGGACGTGATCACGTGTCGTCTCGTGTCTTGTGGCGTGTCCACAAAGCCTCGAACCCACTGTTTGACACACTGTGTGCATCCCTGCTACTCGGGCCCTCTGTAGGACACGACACGGATTCTCTTGACACGAGTTTTGGTGGACACGAGGGGGCATACACTGACAGCATGCCCCCAAAGTTTGGGTCGAGTTGGTTTGGTATTTTCGAAGTTATCAAACTTGCACTGGTTTTACAAACACACACACACACGCGTGCACGAAGCTGTGCCTATGCACAGTTCAGTCACACATTGGCACTTGGGTTTTCGACACTGTTTGGACACTTGGGTCCACTGTATGGGCACGTGGACACCCTCCACATGTACACACACATGACTGACACCTCAGTACACGTGTTTCCCTAATATGTTTTGGGTTTTCCTATCCTAATTTGGTCGGGTTCTCGTATTATTGATATTGGGTGGAATGAAGTAGTTCACTGAGTTAAGTTTGATAAGAACTTTGGATTTCAGTTTGGTTTTGCATTGGTTCCCGAGTCTTGGATTCCTAGTTTCAGTACATTTATGAGCTTCATCTCTAAGTTCCTAGATCAGTGTATAGATGTAGGTTGTTAGGTTCTATTCTCAAATTGTTAGGGTCTGTTCTCAGATTGTAGGTTGTAGGTTGTTAGGGTCTGTTCTCAGATTTTCTGAGGCTGAGATTAGGGATTATGTGTAGGTGGTTTTTTCCATACTATTTTGATTTGTCCACACGTGGACCTGAGTCCAATCTCTACACCCCTTTCAATTGTCCTGCATTCCCAAATGAGCCCTGCAAACATTTGAACATGTTCTGCATATTGCATTCATTGCATAAGTTATTCACTGCATGTTTCATTCACTAACACTATGGCCTTACCATTAACTCACTGTACCTTTGGCTAATGTCCTAGATTGTATAATTTCAGTCATGCCTATATGCAATTGTTTAGTCTCCCTTAACAGATTACGCAGTATAATTTTAAGGTAAGGTGAGTTGTGGCCTACTTGAATAGGCAGAGGTCATTTAGGCCTGCCCTATATATATGTATACATATATTAGATAATCTAAATGTTGTACATTTATATATTATATATACTTGGGAGGTATAAGTAACATGAAATTGTGTTGATATCATAGTGTGCTATAAAGATAATGTGATGTATGTTTGAGATATGAGGGTATATCTATGTGAGTATGATATATATATAGGTTATTTGATATTTTAGTATAGATATAGGTTTGAGTGTCCTTGGGTGAGTGTTTAGAGTTGAGGGTTAGTTAGTAGGATGGATATGTTATGGATTGGTTAGGATAATGAGTTTGGCCTTGTAGCCTTGTAACCCAATACCCTATACTTTTTTTTTTTGACCAATATTGACTTGTTGACTTAGTTAACTAGGTAGTTGACCATAGATAGTTGACTTGACTCTTAGCTGACTAAAGATTGACTAGAGTTGACAAAAAGTCAACATTGAGTCAATATGTGACCAATTGACCTAGCTTGACTAGAGTTGACCCAGACCCTAAAAGTTTGAGCTAGTTTGACTAGATGTTGACTTGCTTTGACCCAGAGTTGACCAAGTTTGACTTTGACATAGATTGGCCTAGAAATCATGTAGATTGCATCGAAAACTTCATTTACCTTATTTTAAACACATTATAACCTGTACTGCTCTATTTAGGACATTGTGACTCCGGTACAGACATCTGATATTATACTACTCTTTTCAGAGTATCAGGCGAGTACATTCTCTGATAGTTCTTTCATCTACTTGTCATTTACTGTACTTCAGTTCTAGTTTGTTCTATTTGATTCTTGTTACAAACACGTATTGTTATTACTGAATCCATGTATATGACACACATACTTTACTCGTCTTGCCTCTATTATTCGAATCACCATTCGAACTATTCGAACCACCTATTCGCATCTTCATGTGCTGGTTGGACTTGTATTCGTCTTATGTGTTGGATTATAGATTCATTTCTATTAGACTGGGCGGGGAAATAATGATTAGACATGCAGACATACCCCCTATTCGAATCACCCCTCTGTGAATAATATTCAAACGATAGCCATCCCTCACCTGATCAATGTGTGGTGTGCTGTATTACCTACAGTCGTTTACATGTCGATCTCGGTATTTTAAAACACACTTAGAGAATTTATTCGAATCATTGTTAAAACATCATGTGAATCATTATTCATATCACCTTATTCGAATCTTAGTAGAACAATGATTGGAATCACATTTGACTCATACTGTACTGGAATCACATTCGACTCATCTTGTATTAGACTCACATTGGGATTATACTCGACTTATATTATATTGTCTGGACTCATCATGTTCCTCTAGTTCAGCTAGATCTTATTTTACAGTCTTTATTGCCAATCTTCTCCTCTTGTTTAGTTACCTTACTTTCCTTGTGCCTTAATTGTTTCTCTACATCATTACTCGTATAAACTACCATGTTCATCAATACAACTGCCTATAACTGCTTTATAGTTCTCTGTCATTTACTTAGGATTTCTAGATGAGTTGTACTCATTTCTGTCCTGACTGGACCTGATGAAAATATTACAGATGATTGCCCTGAGGACATTTGCCCTACTTGCCTTGGAGCAGGAGATGGCTTGGCCCCGACACTCAGGAGTGATCGGGAGACTAGCTAGTAGACTTGGTTTAGTTTTTATGTTATAGAACTTGAATTGTAATAACTTGAGATATTGAGTTGTATTTGAGTTTGTTTGAGGTAATATTATTTAGTAGTTGGTTTTGTTGTTGTTAGTCTTAGTTATAAACTTCTGTGTTATCTTATCGTGCTTAGATTGTGATTGAGATTCATTATATCTATACTTGTCCTCCGTTTGGAGTTGAGATTTGACAAGTACATTATATAATTGCGTGAGTTGTTATTTAGATAGTAACCAAGGACAGCGTTCTACCGTCGACACTGCGGCGTAGGCTGGACGTACCCACTTCTCGTGCCCCAACACCGGGTTCGGGTCGTGACACATTTTTAGTGGTGGCCCATGCAGGTCGAGTTTATGTAGTAGTATTCCAACTAGAGTATCACTACAGCCTGCGATAGGATTGAAAGATAGGTTTTAACGGAGAGGTACTCAATCACAGTTAGGAAAATTCTGCTTCAAATCATGCCATCTACATATCGTACTGATTTGCCTTCTTTGAAATAAACTATCCTCCTTTGATTATATCGATTCTTGCTCAGTATTGACTTCCTTGTTCGATCTGTTTTCAGGATGGTGGAGACACAATCACATCGCTCTGGTACAGTAGCCGCTGGAGAGGGGTCTTCCACCTCTCGTCCAGTACAACAGGATGCTGGGACTGTAGCACCTTCTGTTCCTGATCAGACAGGAACGAGTGCAGCCATTGGGGGTATGCCTCCACCTGTTTGGAGGATGACACCAGTCATTCCCGAGATATTTCAGCAGCAGCATCAGCAGCCACCTGTAGGATTGGTTGATGTTGCCCACTTGTTTTCCTTTGTGGAGAGGATTCTGGAGTCCCATCAGCAGCAGCAGCAGCATCAGACTGCCAACTTCCGTCAGGGTATAGACGAGGCTCACCAGCTGGTTCGGACTACAGTAGAGATGGTGACCATCCAGGGGCCAGCACAGACACATCAGTACCATCAGAGGACGCCGGGTATTCTGGAGTTTCAGAAGATGCGTCCGAGGGATTTCTTTGGTATAGAGGGCATCCACTATGCAGATGACTGGATAGAGCATATTGAGAAGATATTTTGGCTAACAGAGATACCAGTCCGACTTCAGATAGAGGCGGCAGCCAGCCAGATGCAAGACCTGGCCCGTACCTGGTACCAGACAGACCCCAGAGTGGGAACCGAGGGACAGACTTGGGCAGCCTTCAAGGACCAGTTCAAGGAGCAGTTCTTCCAAGGCGTAGCACTTGGAGGCATAGAGGCACAGTTTGAGAGCATGGTTTAGGGGAACCAGACAGTCAGAGAATATGCTGGAGAGTTCTGCCGGCTGGGCAGATTCATTGAGGACCTGAGCGAGAAGATGAAGGCGAGGAAGTTTTGCAGAGGTTTGATCAGAGAGGTACGGTTATTGATTAAGAGTGATAGAGATGCTTCTTTAGCAGAGATCTAAGCAGGAGCTATGGCAGCAGAGGATGATCTAGGCTTAAAACTGAAGAGAGGTCGGGACTTTCAGGGAGCCAGTAGCAGCAGAGGTCAGGCCAAGAGGCCTTACGTACAGATTCAGCAGGTGCATGCACCAGTTAGAGTACAGCAGGCACAACATCATCCTAGAGGACAGGACCGTAAGGTACAGACTTGTACTTTCTGCAAGAGGGCAGGGCACGCTTGGGAGACTTGTTATAGGAGACATAAGGTTAGTCTGTTCTGTGGATCCGCTGCTCATCAGGTCAGGGATTACCCTACTGCACCCATACATGACAGAGCACCGGGTCAGAGAGAGGGAGTTAGGCCACCTGTAGCACAGCACCATGCCCAGAGGGGTAGAGCTTTTGCGATGACGGTCGAGGAGACAACGCTGCAGGTGACGGGTTAGCAGGTTTGACCTCCTTGTTCTTCTCTTCCACCTTCTTGTATGATTTCCATTAGTACCTGTCACGACCCGCACCCTAGAGTAAGGGCACGAGACGTGGGTACGTCCAGCCTACGCCGCAGTGTCGACGGTAGAACGCTGTCCTAGGTCAACAATCATCTAGCAATATATCTCTAAACAGTTTATACTCCCCGAATGGGGGTGACATAGCAGTAAAACTCAATCACAACTAAGGAAGAGATAGCACGATATGAAATAGAACTCAAGGAAATAAATAGATGAAAAATAATCTAAGATAATCCCAGCAATATCTAGAAGTACATGGTCTCAGATACAGAATGAAAGAATATATACAACTCTGAACTCCAAATAAAGTCTAGCTAAAACATGCCTCAAGACTACATAAAAGATAGATAAGCCTAACTAATCTAGTCTAGGCAATCGGGGTGATATCCTCAGCTAGAGCTGGGTCCTCCTGAGGGTCCAGCTCACACCTGCTCCTGGAGACACCGTAGAGCAATGTCCTCAAACCGTGCTGACTTGATCCTCTCCACCAAGTCTGACTGAATCTGCATCCTCCATAGCTGCATATGCACTCCGGACACGATCACCTCAATCCCAAGGCTCTCCAAGTCGGCAAGTAAATGCTGATCCATGGTCAAACACATGGCTGTCGGATACCTACTCAAGGCATCGGCAACCACGTTGGCCTTCCCTGTGTGATACTGAAGTAGGATGTCAAAATCCTTCATCAACTCTAGCCATCTGCGATGTCTCATGTTCAACTCCTTCTGAGTGAACACATACTTTAAGCTCTTGTGATCTGTGAAGATCTCCACCCTCTCACCATACAGATAATGCTTCCACAGCTTCAGAGCAAATATCACTGCTGCCAGCTCCAGGTCGTGGATAGGATAGTTCTTCTCATGGGGACGCAATTGCCTGGAAGCATAGGCAATCACCTTCCCATGCTGCTGCAAGACGCAACCCAGCCCCTTCCCTGAAGCATCACTATAAATAGTGAAACCACCCGATCCAAGAAGAACTCACACTTGGAGAGCTTTCCGTAAAGCTGCTCCTTCCTAAGAATCTCCAGCACTATCCTCAAATGCTCCTCGTGCTCCTCTTCAGTCTTGGAATATATCAAGATATTGTCAATAAATACCACCACAAACTGATCCAGATACTGGTGGAACACCTTGTTCATAAGGTTCATAAATACTGCTGGTGCATTGGTTAGCCCAAACGGCATAACCAAAAACTCGAACTGCCCGTACCGCGTCCTGAAAGCGGTCTTGGAAATATTCTCCCCCTTCACCTTCACCTGGTGATATCCCGACCTCAGATCAATCTTGAAAAATACCCCCACGAAAATCATTAAAATACACAATAATGAGTTGGTAATGCATATACACAACATATATGTGTCCCACAACCTGTTCGTGTCCACCAAGATGGACACAAACGTGTCCAAAGCAAAGAATTCCCAAAATAGTCAACAGTGCACTGTCCAATGCACTGTCTCGTGCACACGTGCACTTGTGTCGTACACACGACACAGGACACTTCGTGTCTCGTGCTCGTGGCAGTAGGTACACCTAGTGTCCAGCTAAAAGTGTGTGATTTCCATTAGTACATGTCAAGATATTTTTGTGATATGCTAGATAGCATAGTTACCCTGTTCGAGACTGTGGAATCACGACCAGTAGGACTATGACTGTATATTATCTTGACCTTGTTTGATTGGGGGTTTGACCTAGAAGGGGGACGATCATCTTAATTTCGAGGAGGAAATTCTTCTAAGGGGGTAGACTTGTAACACCCAATTTTCCAAATTTGGGTAATTTTGAAATTTTATAATTATAATCATTTAATAATGATATTGAAATCATATTGTGATTTTTAGTGATTTTTAATTAATTTAAAATTATTTAAAATATTGAATTGTGATTTTGATGGTTAACTAGTTAAACCCTAGTTTTGCTAAGCATAGAGACTAACCATGACCAAGGGAGCCTAGTCATGTGATTAGAATGTCATATTACTACTTTTTAGCCTAGGGGTATTTTGGTCATTTTGATAATTTTGTGAAATTATAATTTTGATTAATTAAATATTCTGCTAATCTTTTAGTTAAGCCTTAACCTAGAAGTTTAACCTAACCTAGATTTGTCTTGAGGTTAGAATCAAGGTTGGAACATTCCAATAAGTGCCAAGGTTAGTAATATCTAGATATTATTATGGTAAGATATTTTCCTTAGGATATTTGTGAAAAAGAAAGCCTTGAACCAATTGGAAGGCTTGAAATTGGGTGGACAACTCCTAGCCACTCATCTAGACCTAAAACCTAACCCTAATTCATCTAATGGCAGCCATCAAGTGCCCCCCTCCTATAAGTATCCCACTTAAGAGCCATTGCCTCTTTTTAAAAAACCTAGAAGAACCCTACTTTGTTTTTCCCTAAACTCTCCCAATTAATCCAAATTGAGCCCAAATTGAGTCAAATCAATTGCATCATCATCCCCAACATTAGAGAAGACTTGTGGGTGCTTGCTAGCGAGGTTTGAGGACGTTTGAACCATAGCAAATCGAGGAAGACGTCAAGTCGAGACTCTTTACATTGAGTTTGAACACTCAAAAGGTAAAACCCTACAAACCCTAGTAAATTCCTGATTTTTTTACATAGATGCATCCATTTAGGGTCCCCTTAGGTGTAGCCCATGTTTGGTAGGATCTCGTGTCCATTTCGTGTCCGTATCGGACACATATCAGTGTATTTAAATGTGTGTTCGATGAAATGTCACATAGAAATAGATTTTAGTATTTTGCAAAACTAATTACACATTTGTGTAGCCCTTAGCATGCTGATCACGAATCTATCACACTGAGCACGTTTTCGAGCCGAGTCCGTGTCCAAAATGGACACGAACAAGCTGTACGATACTATGGTCGAGTGCTATGCTGCTTAATCATGTTTTCTCCGTGTCTGTGTTACTTAGACATGTGCAATTCGACACACAGCTAGGGGACATGACTGACATGTCATTCCCTAAGTGTCGTGTCAATTGATAACGTGTCAGACACGATATTCGAAGTGCATTGATTTTGTAAACAGACACAGCACATGGATTTCGTCACTGATAGACGCGTCGTATCGTGTCCTGACACGACGTAGATGTGTGGTGATGTGTCGTTTGTGTAGCCCCATGTCAGAGCTACATGTGGACGTGATTATGTGTTGTCTCGTGTCTTGTGGCATGTCCACAAAGCCTCGAACCCACTGCACGACACACTGTGCACATCCCTGCTACTCGGGCCCTCTGTAGGACACGACACGGATTCTCTTGATACGAGTTTTGGTGGACACGAGGGGGCATACACTGACAGCATGCCCCTAAAGTTTGGGTTGAGTTGGTTTGGTATTTTCGAGGTTATCAAGCTTGTACTGGTTTTACAAACACACACACACGCGTGCACGAGGCTGTGCCTATGCACAGTTCAGTCACACATTGGCACTTGGGTTTTCAATACTGTTTGGACACTTGTGTCCTCTGTACAGACATGTGGACACCCTCCACATGTACACACACATGACTGACACCTCAGTACACGTGTTTCCCTAATATGTTTTGGGTTTTCCTATCCTAATTTGGTCGGGTTCTCGTATTACTGATATTGGGTTGAATGAAGTAGTTCACTGAGTTAAGTTCGATATGAACTTTGGATTTCAGTTTGGTTTTGCATTGGTTCCTGAGTCTTGGATTCCCAGTTTCAGTACATTTATGAGCTTCATCTTTAAGTTCCTAGATCAGTGTATAGATGTAGGTTGTTAGGTTCTATTCTCAAATTGTTAGGGTCTGTTCTCAGATTGTAGGTTGTTAGGGTCTGTTCTCAGATTTTCTGAGGCTGAGATTAGGGATTATGTGTAGGTGGTTTTCTCCATACTATTTTGACCTGTCCACACGTGGACCTGAGTCCAATCTCTACACCCCTTTCAATTGTCCTGCATTCCCAAATGAGCTCTGCAAACATTTGAACATGTTCTGCATATTGCATTCATTGCATAAGTTATTCACTGCATGTTTCATTCACTAACACTATGGCCTTACCATTAACTCACTGTACCTTTGGCTAATGTCCTAGATTGTATAATTTCAGTCATGCCTATATACAATTGTTCAGTCTCCCTTAACAGATTACGCAGTGTAATTTTGAGGTAAGGTGAGTTGTGGCCTACTTGAATAGGCAGAGGTCATTTAGACCTACCCTATGTATATGTATACATATATTAGATAACCTATATGTTGTACATTTATATATTATATATACTTGGGAGGTATAAGTAACATGAAATTGTGTTGATATCATAATACCTATGTGTGCTATAAAGATAATGTGAGGTATGTTTGAGATATGAGGGTATATCTATGTGAGTATGATATATATAGGTTATTTGATATTTTAGTATAGATATAGGTTAGAGTGTCCTTGGGTGAGTGTTTAGAGTTGAGGGTTAGTTAGTAGGATGGACATGTTATGGATTGGTTAGGATAATGAGTTTGGCCTTGTAGCCTAGTAACCCAATACCCTATACTTGGACAAGTTTGACCAATATTGACTCGTTGACTTAGTTAACTAGGTAGTTGACCATAGATAGTTGACTTGACTCTTAGTTGACTAAAGATTGACTAGAGTTGACAAAAAGTCAACATTGAGTCAATATGTGACCAATTGACCTAGCTTGACTAGAGTTGACCCAGACCCTAAAAGTTTGAGCTAGTTTGACTAGATGTTGACTTGCTTTGACCCAGAGTTGACCAAGTTTGACTTTGACATAGATTGGCCTAGAAATCATGTAGATTGTATCAAAAACTTCATTTACCTTATTTAACACATTATAACCTGTACTGCTCTATTTAGGATATTGTGACTCTGGTGCAGACATCTGATATTATACTACTCTTTTCAGAGTATCAGGCGAGTACATTCTCTGATAGTTCTTTCGTCTACTTGTCAATTACGGTACTTCAGTTCTAGTTTGTTCTATTTGATTCTTGTTACAAACACGTATTGTTATTACTGAATCCATGTATATGACACACATACTTTACTCGTCTTGCCTCTATTATTCGAATCACCATTCGAACTATTCGAACCACCTATTCGAATCTTCATGTGCTGGTTGGACTTGTATTCGTCTTATGTGTTGGATTATAGATTCATTTGTATTAGACTGGGCGGGAAAATATTGATTAGACATATAGACATATCCTCCTATTCGAATCACCCCTCTGTGAATGATATTCGAATGATAGCCATCCCTCACCTGATCAGTGTGTGGTGTGCCGTATTACCTACAGCCGTTTACATGTCGATCTCGGTATTTTAAAACATACTTGGAGAATTTATTTGAATCATTGTTAGAACATCATGTGAATCATTATTCGTATCACCTTTTTCGAATCACCTTATTAGAACAATGATTGGAATCACATTCGACTCATACTGTACTGGAATCACATTTGACTCATCTTGTATTAGACTCACATTGGGATTACACTCGACTTATATTATACTGTCTGGACTCATCATGTTACTCTAGTTAAGCTAGATCTATTTTACAGTCTTCATTGCCAAGCTTCTCCTCTTGTTTAGTTACCTTACTTTTCTTGTGCCCTAACTGTTTCTCTATATCATTATTCTTATAAACTGTCATGTTCATCAATACAACTGTCTATAACTGCTTTATAGTTCTCTGTCATTTACTTAGGATTTCTAGATGAGTTGTACTCGTTTCTGTCCTGACTGGACCTGTTAAAAATATTACAGATGATTGCCCTGAGGACATTTGCCCTACTTGCCTTAGAGCAGGAGATGGCTTAGCTGCCTTTGGCTCCGACACTCATGAGTGATCGGGAGACTAGCTAGTAGACTTGGTTTAGTTTTCATGTTATAGAACTTGAATTGTAATAACTTGAGATATTGAGTTGTATTTGAGTTTGTTTGAGATAATATTATTTAGTAGTTGGTTTTGTTGTTGTTGTTATTTAGTCTTAGTTATAAACTTCTGTGTTATCTTATCGTACTTCGACTGTGATTGAGATTCATTATGTCTATACTTGTCCTCCATTTGGAGTTGAGATTTGATAAGTACATTATATAATTGTGTGAGTTGTTATTTAGATAGTAACCTAGGACAGCGTTCTACCGCCGACACTGCGGTGTAGGTTGGAAGTACCCACTTCTCGTGCCCCTACACCGGGTTCGGGTCGTAACACGTTTTTAGTGGTGGCCCATACAGGTCGAGTTTATGTAGTGGTATTCGAACTAGAGTATCACTACAGCCTGCGATAGGATTGAAAGATAGGTTTTAACGGAGAGGTACTCAATCACAGTTAGAAAAATTCTGCTTCAAATCATGCCATCTACATATCGTACTGATTTGCCTTCTTTGAAATAAACTGTCCTCCTTTGATTATATCGATTCCTGCTCAGTATTGACTTTCTTGTTCGATTTGTCTTCAGGATAGTGGAGACACGATCACATCGCTCTGGTACAGCAACCGCTAGAGAGGGGTCTTCCACCTCTCGTCCAGTATAGCAGAATGCTGGGACTATAGCACCTTCTGTTCCTGATCAGACAGGAACGACTGCAGCCATTGGGGGTATGCCTCCACCTGTTTGGAGGATAACACCAGTCATTCCCGAGATATTTCAGCAGTAGCATCAGCAACCACCTGCAGGATTAGTTGATGCTGCCCACTTGTTTTCCTTTGTGGAGAGGATTCTGGAGCCCCATCAGTAGCAGCAACAGCGTCAGACTTCTGACTTCCGTCAGGGTATAGACGAGGCTCACCAGCTGGTCCAGACTATAGTGGAGATGATGACCATCCAAGGGCCAGCACAGATACATCAGTGCTATCAGAGGACGCCGGGTATTCAGGAGTTTCAGAAGATGCGTCCGAGGGATTTTTTTTGGTACAGAGGGCATCCACTATGCAGATGACTGGATAAAGCACATTGAAGAGATATTTCGGCTAGCAGAGATACCAGTCCGACTTCAGATAGATGCGGCAGACAGCCAGATGCAGGACCTGGCCAATACCTGGTACCAGACAGACCCCAGAGTGGGAACCGAGGGACAGACTTGGGCAGCCTTCAAGAAGCTGTTCAAGGAGCAGTTCTTCCCAGATGTAGCACTTGGAGGCATAGAGGCACAGTTTGAGAGCCTGGTTCAGGGGAACCAGACAGTCAGAGAATATGCTGGAGAGTTCTTCCGGCTGGGCAAATTCATTGAGGACCTGAGCGAGAAGACGAAGGCGAGGAAGTTTCGCAGAGGTTTGATCAGAGAGGTTCGGTCATTGATTAAGAGTGATAGAGATGCTTCTTTCGCAGAGATCTTAGCAGGAGCTATGGCAGCAGAGGATGATCTAGGGTTGAAACTGAAGAGAGGTCGGGACTTTCAGGGAGCCAGTAGCAGCGGAGGTCAGGCCAAGAGGCCTCACGTACAGATTCAGCAGGTGCAGGCACCAGTTAGAGTACAGCAGGCACATCATCAGCCTAGGGGACAGGACCGTAAGGTGCAGACTTGTGCTTTCTGTAAGAGGGCAGGACACGCTTGGGAGACTTGTTATAGGAGACATAAGGTTAGTCTGTTCTGTGGATCCGCTGCTCATCAGGTCAGGGATTACCCTACTGCACCTATACATGACAGAGCACCGGGTCAGAGAGAGGGAGTTAGGCTACCTGTAGCACAGCACCATGCCCAGAGGGGTGGAGCTTTTGCGATGACGGTCGAGGAGACGACGCTGCAGGTGATGGGTTAGCAGGTTTGACCTCCTTGTTCTTCTCTCCCACCTTCATGTGTGATTTCCATTAGTACCTGTCAGAATATTTTTGTGATATGCTAGATAGTGTAGTTACCTTGTTCGAGACTGTGGAATCACGACCAGTAGGACTATGATTGCATATTATCTTGACCTTGTTTGATTGAGGGTTTGACCTAGAAGGGGGACGATCATCTTAATTTCGAGGACGAAATTCTTCTAAGGGGTAGACTTGTAACACCCAATTTTCCAAATGAGGATAATTTTGAAATTTTATAATTTTAATCATTTAATAATGATATTGAAATCATATTGTGATTTTTAATTAATTTAAAACTATTTAAAATTTTGAATTGTGATTTTGATGGTTAACTAGTTAAACCCTTGTTTTGCTAAGCATAGAGACTAACCATGACCAAGGGAGCCTAGTCATGTGATTAGAATGTCATATTACTACTTTTTAGCTTTGGGGTATTTTGGTCATTTTGACAATTTTGTAAAATTATTATTTTGATTAATTAAATATTGTGCTAATCTTTTTGTTAAGCCTTAACCTAGAAGTTTAACCTAACCTAGATTAGTCTTGAGGTTACAATCAAGGTTAGAACATTCCTACTAAGTGCCAAGGTTAGTAATATCTAGATATTATTATGGTAGGATATTTTTCTTATGATATTTGTGAAAAAGAAAGCCTTGAACCAATAGGAAGGTTGAAATTGGGTGGACAACTCCTAGCCACTCATCTAGACCTAAAATCTAACCCTAAATCATCTAATGGCAGCCATCAAGTGCCCCCCTCCTATAAGTATCCCACTTAAGAGCCATTGCCTCTTTTTAAAAAAACCTAGAAGAACCCTACTTTGTTCTTCCCTAAACTCTCCCAATTAATCCAAATTGAGCCCAAATTGAGTCAAATCAATTGCATCATCATCCCCAACATAAGAGGAGACTTGTGGGTGCTTGCTAGCGAGCTTTGAGGACGTTTGTACCGTAGCAAATCGAGGAAGACGTCAAGTCGAGGCTCTTTACATTGAGTTTGAACACTCAATAGGTAAAACCCTACAAACCCTAGTAAATTTCTGATTTCTTTACACAGATGCATCCATTTAGGGTCCCCCTAGGTGTAGCCCAAGTTTGGTAGGATCTTGTGTCCATTTCGTGTCCATATCGGACACGTATCAGTGTATTTAAATGCGTGTTCGATAAAATGTCACAGAAATAGATTTTAGTATTTTGCAAAACTAATTACACATTTGTGTAGCTCTTAGCATACTGATCACGAATCTATCACACTGAGCACGTTTTCGAGCTGAGTCCGTGTTCGAAATGGACACGAATACGCTGTACGATACTGTGGTCGAGTGCCCTGCTGCTCGATCATATTTTCTCCGTGTTTGTGTTACTTAGACATGTGCAATTCGACACACAGCTAGGGGACATGACTGATATGTCATTCCCTAAGTGTCGTGTCAATTGATAACGTGTCGGACACGATATTCAAAGTGCACTAATTTTGTACACAGACACAGCGCACGGATTTCGTCACTGATACACGCGTCGTGTCGTGTCCTGACACGACGTGGACGTGTGGTGATGTGTCGTTTGTGTAGCCCTATGTCAGAGCTACATGTGGACGTGATTACGTGTTGTCTCGTGTCTTGTGGCATGTCCACAAAGCCTCGAACCCACTGCACGACACACTGTGCACATCCTGCTACTCGGGCACTCTGCAGGACACGACACGGATTCTCTTGACACGAGTTTTGGTGGACACGAGGGGGCATACACTGACAGCATGCCCCCAAAGTTTGGGTCGAGTTGGTTTGGTATTTTTGAGGTTGTCAATCGTGTACTAGTTTTACAAACACACACACGCGCGTGCACGAGGCTGTGCCTATGCACAGTTCAGTCACACATTGGCACTTAGGTTTTCGACACTGTTTGGACACTTGTGTCCACTGTACGAAAATGTGGATCCCTCCACATGTACATAGACATGACTGACACCTCAGTACACGTGTTTTCCTAATATATTTTGGGTTTTCCTATCCTAATTTGGTCGGGTTCTCGTATTACTGATATTGGATGGAATGAAGTAGTTCACTGAGTTAAGTTCGATATGAACTTTGGATTTCAGTTTGGTTTTGCATTGGTTCCTGAGTCTTGGATTCCCAGTTTCAGTACATTTATGAGCTTCATCTCTGAGTTCCTAGATCAGTGTATAGATGTAGGTTATTAGGGTCTATTCTCAGATTGTTAGGGTCTATTCTCAGATTGTAGGTTGTAGGTTGTTAGGGTCTGTTCTCAGATTTTCTGAGGCTGAGATTAGGGATTATGTGTAGGTGGTTTTCTCCACACTATTTTGACATGTCCACACGTGGACCTGAGTCCAGTCTCTACACCCCTTTCAATTGTCCTGCATTCCCAAATGAGCCCTGCAAACATTTGAACATGTTCTGCATATTGCATTCATTGCATAAGTTATTCACTACATGTTTCATTCACTAACACTATGGCCTTACCATTAACTCACTGTACCTTTGGCTAATGTCCTAGATTGTATAATTTCAGTCATGCCTATATGCAATTGTTCAGTCTCCCTTAACATATTAGGCAGTGTAATTTAGAGGTAAGGTGAGTTGTGGCCTACTTGAATAGGCAGAGGTCATTTAGGCCTACCCTATGTATATGTATACATATATTAGATAACCTATATGTTGTACATTTATATATTATATATACTTGGGAGGTATAAGTAACATGAAATTGTGTTGATATCATAATACCTATGTGTGCTATAAAGATAATGTGAGGTATGTTTGAGATATGAGGGTATATCTATGTGAGTATGATATATATATATATATATATATATATATATATATATATATATATATATATATATATATATATATATATATAGGTTATTTGATATTTTAGTGTAGATATAGGTTAGAGTGTCCTTGGGTGAGTGTTTAGAGTTGAGGGTTAATTAGTAGGATGGATATGTTATGGATTGGTTAGGATAATGAGTTTGGCCTTGTAGCCTAGTAACCCAATACCCTATACTTGGACAAGTTTGACCAATATTGACTTGTTGACTTAGTTAACTAGGTAGTTGACCATAGATAGTTGACTTGACTCTTAGTTGGCTAAAGATTGACTAGAGTTGACAAAAAGTCAACATTGAGTCAATATATGACCAATTGACCTAGCTTGACTAGAGTTGACCCAGACCCTAAAAGTTTGACCTAGTTTGACTAGATGTTGACTTGGTTTGACCCAGAGTTGACCAAGTTTGACTTTGACCTAGATTGGCATAGAAATCATATAGATTGCATCGAAAACTTCATTTACCTTATTTTAAACACATTATAACCTGTAATGCTCTATTTAGGACATTGTGACTCCGGTGCAGACATCTGATATTATACTACTCTTTTCAGAGTGTCAGGCGAGTACATTCTTTGATAGTTCTTTCATCTACTTATCAATTACTGTACTTCAGTTCTAGTTAGTTCTATTTGATTCTTGTTACAAACACGTATTGTTATTACTGAATCCATGTATACGACACTTTACTTGTCTTGTCTCTATTATTCGAATCACCATTCGAACTATTCGAACCGCCTATTCGCATCTTCATGTGCTGGTTGGACTTGTATTCGTCTTATGTGCTGGATTATGGATTCATTTGTATTAGACTGGGCGGAAAAATACTGATTAGACATGTAGACATATACATATCCTCCTATTCGAATCATCCCTCTGTGAATGATATTCGAACGATAGCCATTCCTCACCTGATCAGTGTGTGGTGTGCCGTATTACCTACAGCCGTTTACTTGTCGATCTCGGTATTTTAAAACACACTTGGAGAATTTATTCGAATTATTGTTAGAACATCATGTGAATCATTATTCGTATCACCTTATTCGAATCACCTTATTAAAACAATGATTGGAATCACATTCGACTCATACTGTACTGGAATCACATTCGACTCATCTTGTATTAGACTCACATTGGGATTACACTCGACTTATATTGTACTGTCTGGACTCATCGTGTTACTCTAGTTCAGATAGATCTTATTTTACAGTCTTCATTGCCATGCTTTTCCTCTTGTTTAGTTACCTTACTTTCCTTGTGCCTTAACTGTTTCTCTACATCATTACTCGTATAAACTGCCATGTTCATCAATACAACTACCTATAACGGCTTTATAGTTTTCTGTCATTTACTTGGGATTTCTAGATGAGTTGTACTCGTTCCTGTCCTGACTGGACCTGTTGAAAATATTACAGATGATTGTCCTGAGGACATTTGCCCTACTTGTCTTAGAGCAGGAGATGGCTTAGCTGCCTTTGGCCCCGACACTCAGGAGTGATCGAGAAACTAGCTAGTAGACTTGGTTTAGTTTTCATGTTATAGAACTTGAATTGTAATAACTTGAGATATTGAGTTGTATTTGAGTTTGTTTGAGATAATATTATTTAGTAGTTGGTTTTGTTGTTATTTAGTGTTAGTTATAAACTTCTGTGTTATCTTATCGTGCTTAGACTGTGATTGAGATTCATTATATCTATACTTGTCCTCCGTTCGGAGTTGAGGTTTGACAAGTACATTATATAATTGTGTGAGTTGTTATTTAGATAGTAACCTAGGATAATGTTCTACCGCCGACACTGCGGCATAGGCTGGACGTACCCACTTCTCGTGTCCCTACACCGGGTGCGGGTCGTGACAGACCGAACTCGGCCTGAGTTCTGTCTAAGTTCATCTAGTAATGTTTTGCCAAATTATGTTGCATAGGATAAATGTAACTTTTGGTAAGTGGACTTTGAATGAATGGACTGTGAATAACCTAAGCCAGTAATACTCAGTCGATTTTACAATTTGTATTCTAGACTCAATAAAGGATAAAATATATAATAAACTGTAAAATGACTCAGACTGTTTCTAGTGCATAAGTACTTCGGGATGATGGTTTTCATTCTTGCTGATGTTGTAGTACACTTTTTGATATTGAATTTACTTGACCTGAAATGTTAGCAGTAGTTTTTATATTTTGTTAATGGGCCAACAATCTCTCCCATTTTGATAATTGACAAACTTTAGTCTATACCAAAATATATCTAATAACTTTAAAAAAAATGGTGTATTGCCCTTTTGGTACTTGTGGTCAGTCGCTCCCTCGTGGCGCCTCCCCCCTGTGCGCGCTCATGTGGCACGGCCCTCTGCGGCCCCCTCTGCTTCGGGTGGTCAGCTGATCGGCGCCATGGCCTATTTGGCGCCCTCGCATATCAACCATGACCGCTTGTCCTCTTCTTCCTGTCCTAGATGTGCGCTAGGTTCGAGAGCCTTTCCTCGAGCCCATCTCCCCCCGTCTGCTGGAGTCCAGCCCCCCCGCTGTGTCCATATCGTCCTTCGAGCCCCAGGTCTTGGACTTTTGTCTTGGTGCCTCCCCTCGTAGGCCGCTCTCTGTCCTGTGCTGCTAGTCGTGGCGTGCCCTCCCCTGTGCGCATTCTCGTGGCGCAGCAGGCCATGGCCCCCTCCATTTCTGGAGTTCAGCAGCCTCTTGCTGTATCTTTCGCAGACATGGTTCGCCCAAACAGGGCTGCCCAGAAATCCTTGATCATTTTGGACGTGGAGCTCCCAGAGATAGAATACCCCCCTTTATCAGATAGTCAGGACATCTCTGTGCTGTTCTCCTCAGCTGACCTGACAACCCTGTTCGAGAGGTTCTCCTCCACCTTTGTCCTTAAATTCCCTACGGGCTGCCCGAAGCTAGCTCAGGTTCAAGAAGCAGTTACCACTTGGAGTCTCGCATCTGATTACAGGGTAGCCCTACTGGACCCTAAACACATTCTTCTACATCTTTCCTTGGCGACAGACTACAATATCGCTCAGACACATGATTCGGGCATGATCGACTCTATAGTCATGACTATCGCCAAATGGTCACATGATCTCAACTCGCAGGAAGACTCGCCCATCGTTTCTGCATGGGTCACCCTCCCCAACCCCCCGCTCCTCTATTTTATCCCGTCTGCCTTGAAGAGTATCGTCAATTCCTTCGGCACCTTCGTGGCGATGGCAGAGAAAACTCGTAACCTGACTAAAGCTAATTATGCTAAAGTCTGCATAGAGCTCGACATTTCGAAGGACCTTCCCAAACCTATGCAAATCTTACGCGGCAACAGGACTCGCACCCAACATATTATTTACGATAACAATATCATCTACTGCAACCACTGTCGCAAGAGAGGACATCTCATCAAGCACTGTTACAGACCACACCCGAAATTGAAAAAGAAAGCCAACCCCAAAGTTGTCTCTAAACAATTATCAGGCAAAGGTCAAAGACCTCTGCTCCTCCCTTTACCTAACTCCCACATACGATTCGAAGCCAGTGCGGAGCTTTCTCAAGGCCAGAAACAAATCTTTAAGTATGTTCCCTCGGACGTGATACAACCCCCACCAAAACCATCGCTCTTAATCTCAAAAACAAGTTTGACATCCTAGCCTCGATCGAGATTACTCTCCCAGAGGATAGTCAGACGGCCAGCTCTGACGAGAGAGATATGGAACCTGGCAACACCCCATCAGAAGAGAAGACACATTCCCCAAAAATTATGACAGATATGACCGATCAAGCTGAGGGTGTCAACATAGAAAGCGAGGCTCAGAGGGAGGGAGAAAGAATTGTGACAGAGGCCACACAAAAATTTGACCTGGAAACTCAAAATAATCCTAACAAGGAGACCGTCATACAAGCAGATTAGCTGGCTAACATAGGCCCTGAACCAGTAGCCAGGATGGAGCAAGCCTTGGGTGCCAAATTTTCTAACCGAAAAACTTCTTCGGAGCTTTAGCTGAAATAGAAGGTGAGGTCTACCTGCATCCTGAAATTGACTCAGCCGACACGGACAACCGTCCTTAGGAGTCAAAAAAGGTAGATGCCATCAACAAAAAACCAGCAAAAGAAGCGACAAAGAGCCTTCGGTCATGATCACCAGATCTGCTGCAAAAACCACTAACCCCCTCTCTAACACTTTAGATATGGAATGTTCGGGGAATCGCTAATAAACCAACCTTTAGAAGATTAAAAGGTCTCAAGAAAATCCACAATATTGATATCCTTGTGATTATTGAACCCAAAATTCCTTCTAAGAAACTCAAATCCATCCAGCTACAGCTAGGCTTTCCCTCCGCCATCGCTAGTTGTCATGACATCTGGATCCTCTACGCTGCCGACGTGAAGCTTGAGATCATTCTTGATTCAAAACAGACGCTCTCGTGCTGGTTGGATCACCCCACACTCTAGTACCGATCCCTACTATCCGATGTCCATGGTAGTTGTGAGATTACCGAGCGCAATCAGCTATGGAGCTCGTTGATAGATCACCTCCAACACCCTAACACCCCTGGCTATGTATCGGAGACTTCAACGACATCACTTGCAGAGCGGAGAAGTCGGAAGGCCGCCCCCCATCCACTTCATCCATGTTCGACTTTGCCAACTTTATTTTTAATGCGCACCTGTCTCCGATTCAATTCTTCGGCAACGAATTCACGTGGTGTAACATGCAGGAGGGCGCTCGGCGGCAATACCCTCGACTTGACCGTGCTCTCATTAACTCACAGTAGGCTGATCTTGCGATCAACTCCAAACTATCGCATCTCAATACCACCGAATCCGATCACTCCCCGATCCTTCTCGAGATCAGCAGAAAGACCACCCAGTCTAAGAAGAACTTGCGGCTCCTTAACCTGTGGTGTCATCACCCATAGTTTAGGGACATTGTGATGGCTGCCTGGAAGGAACCCGATGACCCCGATCCTCTATATCGTGTGGCCGCCAAACTTAAAGCTACCAGAAAAGCCCTCTCCACCTGGAGCAAAGAAGCCTACGGCGACATCTTTCAGGCTGTATGCATCGCTAAGGACGACATTGCTCGCGCTGAAATTCTGTTCGTTCAAGAAAGATCCCCGTCGGCTTGTGCTTCTCTTAACCTTACTAGAGCACTTTTGAAGTTCTATTTGACAATCGAGGAAGAATTCTGGAAACAGAAAGCCAAGTTGACCTGGGATATTGAGGGCGACAAGAATACGAGTTACTTTCACTCTTGCGTCAAGGGCCGCAGACAACAACTCAACCTCCACCAGACCAAAGATAAGAATGGTCGCATCCTCCATGAACATCGTGACATCCAGTCGGCTGCGACGGATTACTATACCAAGCTATTCACCAAAGACATCATTATTAAAGATGAGGCCTTTCTTATGGCGATTCCTCGCCTTGTTGATGACAATGACAACATCCATCTGCTAACTCAACCCATAGAGTGTGAGGTTAAGGACGTTGTATGGGTGCTGAATGAGCATAGTATCCCTGGCCCGGACAGGTTCACTGGAGCCTTCTTCAGATCCTGCTGGGACATTATCAAGGCTGACATCGGCGAGGCGGTTATCACCTTCTTTCAAGGAGCCAGATACCCCCAAATCGATATCCAGCGCCAACCTGATCCTCATTCCCAAGAAGGATAATCCGGAGACTTTCAAAGTTTTTCGTCCCCTGAGTATGTGTACCTTCACCAACAAGATCATCTCCAAGATCATAGCTAACCGCATGTCTGGGATTCTCTCCAAGATTATCTCAGAAGAGCAAAACGGTTTCGTCCGCGGTCACAATATCCTCCTGGCCGAAGAGATGATCACCTGCATAAAATTCCCATCTAGAGGTGGGAACATAGCTATCAAACTGGACATGAAAAAGGCTTATGATAGACTCGACTGGCAATTCATGATCTGGGTGTTCAGAGCCTTTGGGTTTTCGGAAACTTGGATTGACATCATCTAGAGGTCGATCAGCAACGCGTGGTTCTCCACAGTCGTCAAAGGCCAGGCTGATGGATTTTTCAAATCCAGTCGCGGTGTTAGACAAGGAGACCCTTTGTCGTCCACCATTTTCATCATCGCCGCTAAAGCCCTTAGCAACAATATGAATAATATGTCGGGCTCCCCTTGATTCAAGCACTTCCACACAGCCAACGACTGCCCGATCCTCACTCACCTGGCTTATGCTGACGACATCATCATTTTGTCTTCTAGTGATGTGGGGTCAGTGGAGGTGGTTAACACCACACTTCAGAGATATACCAGATGCTCCAGCCGGCGTGTCAATACCACCAAGAGTGTCATCTACGCCCATCATACTGCAGGCAGAGAATACACCACATTGCTCACTAGTATCACTTCTTATTCCATTGAGTACCCCCCATTCACTTACCTTGGGTGCCCGCTGGTATACAGCAGAACTAACGCAGGACTTTTCGATGGATTAGTGGGGAAAATAAGGAAAGGGATTGAGGGATGGCACAACACGATTCTTTTGCCTAAAGGTAAGATTATTTTGATCCAGCATGTGCTCTCTTCCATCCCGATCTACGTCCTGGCTGCTTGCTCTCCTCCGAAGAAGGTCATCACAAACATCGAAAATCTTCTCTCCAACATCTTCTGGGGTCACGGTGACTGCAAGGATAAGCATCATTGGGCGAGTTGGGACACCATGGCTAGACCTACGGATGAGGGTGGCCTAGGATTCAGCAGGTTGGTCCACGTCGTTGATGCTTGCTCCATGAAAATATGGTGGAAGCTGCGAGAGAACCAGTCTTTGAGGGCTCGTTTCATGAAGGCCAGATACTTTAAGCACTCACACCCATCCTCTGCCTCCTTCAACAACAGATCCTCCGCATCTTGGTGCCGCATTCTGTACGGTCGACAACTTGTAGAACCTATGATCCATTTTCAGCTGGGCGTGGAAGAACTGTCTATATTTTCTGATAGGTGGGTCGGGGACGACCTTATAACCCCTAGGGCGGGTGCCCCGACCACTGCCACTATTAGAGATGTGTGGACCTGCGAGGGGGAGTAAAATCGGGAGAGGATCTCAGAGTGGCTCGGTGAGGAGGCAGTGGATGTTATTGCTGACTCCGGAGTTGTGATCGGTACGGGCCGAGACACTCTGCGGTGGTCCCCGATGACTCATTGCTCATTCACTCTGGAAACCGCTCATCGAGCTGTTCGTGGTATCGGCAACCCTTCTTCCATCAGTGGGGCACTCTGGCAGTCTTGCATCCCCAAGAAGTGGTCTTTCTTGATGTGGAGAGCGCTTCGTAAAAAACTACCTATCGACGATGCCCTAGCTACCATTGGCTTCAGCTTAGCTTCTGCTTGCCATTGCTGCTTGGATAGACAGACTGAGACAACTGAGCACATCCTTTATCATGGCAATCAGATTATGGCAGTATGGGTCAGGTTCGCTAACTTTTGCCTCCCGGACTAGGGCGTTGGGGGCTTCAACGATCTCCTTGCCGATTGGGGTAAAGCATCGCACGGCCACCAGATCGTTATAACCGCCATCACGTGGGTCATTTAGAAGAACATGAACAAATTCATATACGAGGGGTGCCCGTACAACATCAACCAACTGACCCGCGAGGTCTACTGACAGATTCACAAGACTAGCAGACACTACAAGCACGTCAAGGAGGGAT
>JANAVB010004326.1:0-35626 GCA_029216955.1 Iris pallida | reverse complement strand
AAGTTACTAATATAACTAGTTAGTAATTTTTATAGTAATTTATAGTCTTAAGAATAAGCAGCAGCCATACCGAGCCCAACACCCCAGGCCAGGCCGAACATTCCCCCCCCCCCCCCCCCCCGCGCTCGGGTGAAACCGAGAACTTGCGCGTTATTTATAAACAGAGAGGGTTCGTCCAAAAAAACAACATCCAAACCCTAATCTCGCGGCGCCCCCAACACCCCGACGGCCACCAGGAGCCCCGCACACGCGCCAGCCCTGCCGTGGGCCCGTCGGCCCGACGGAGTCGCCGGAGGCTTCACGCGTGCGTGTAGAGCTAAAAGAACAGCACAGTGACAACAGCCGGAGACAACTTCGCGACGTGATTTCTCCCTCCTCGGTCGACGAAATGTCGAACCGTTTGCTCAGGTACGACCACAATATAACCAACTTAAATTCTCTTCAGATATTTTGATTTGTTCTGAGATATGCATCGTAAAACGAACACGAACTTTGCCAAAAAACTGGTCTTGAACAGTTCACAGAGCAGTCCCAACACCCAAATTCACGTCGAATTTCCTACCAATCTATCCTTCGAATCAGGAAATTCTGAACAGAAGTTAAACCCAATATATAGGGCTTCGTAATCCTTTTTGTGGATTCGGAAATCATCGACTATGCGTCGAGAAACGAATCCCAAAGTTTCCCAAAAACCTGCTTTAAAAACTAGAAATTGTTCCACACGACGTGCGTCCCGCCATTCCGGGCGACGTGGTCGCGAACCGAAAGGATCGAAAACTGCGTAACGGCTTCGTGGTCGTGAGCTTTGACAAAATTCAAATTGGTCGCGTGTGCGCGACGAATTTGATACGTATCCATCGAAATTCACCGTATCGTGCACTTTACAAATTCTCCAATTACTTTGTGCACGCTCGTCAGATCGAGACGAAACTTACGCCATCAGAACCGTATCGTTTTTCTGGTCCTGTACGCCAAGTTTGGTCCGATTCAGAGACCGTTGATAAATCACCATTTCGCGGACCCACGGTCCCACTCAACTGGAGATTTTGCCACAGCCCGCCGGAATCCAACTTTGAATATACGGTTGGGTTCGTATCGGAAAACTAGATCCGTAGACATGGAGTTTGACGATTTTAGAGACCGTTGACTCTAGCACGCTTTTCGGTGCAAAGTGGGTCCAACGGCGGACACCGTTTTTGCCCGAAATTACTGTTTTGCCCCTGTGTCCAGAATTGAACTTAAGGACAGGCAATCCCAGCTAATTTGACTATTTTGAGAATGTTGGTACTATTTATTTAGCATCCGGAGACTTCTACATGTGTTGACTGATTGTGGCTCATTGAGTGGTATGGTATTATTTGGTTTCTCCAGCTAAGGACCTCAGGCAAGTGCACTTTCTGATTGCTTTCCGATTCATAGTAGTCTTTTCATTTATGTCTATACATATCTTGCTGTTGTTGACACACCCTCGTCACACGGTAGTCGGGAGGGGAAATATCTTAGTAGACATGTGGACTACCCAGAAATATCCCAAAATGTCTATTCTTGAACGATAGCAGCTGCACACGACATGTGCAGTGAGCGGATTTACCCCTTAGCCGTTTACATGTCAAAATAGATATTCACACCACCTAGATGGATGTCTTTTATTAGTTTTTCTTGTTTACTTCTCTACCGTGCCATGTCATCAGTTTTCTTGCTAGCTTTCATATTCCATATGCTATTTTATGTCTTGTTAATTCTATTATGTTTTGCATTGCCGTCGGTTTGTGTACTTGTTCCATTCATGACTGGAAACCAACATTTTTCAGGTTTAGCCGCGATCACTCTTAACACTGGGGAAGGCTTGGGTATGCTGATGACAACCTAGAGATAGATAGCAGTGGTTTCATTTTTCATTAATTGCGAGAACCTATATTTCTTTTAATTTAAATGTTGTAACTGTTGTAATAAATTTGGAAATATGAATGAGCAGCAATTGTTTTCATTTAGCATCTATTTCTTGCGGGCTTCACAGCGTTCTACCGCCGACTCTGCGGCGTAGGCTGGCTTGGACACGTTTCGTATCCGAAAAGCGGGTGCGAGTCGTGACAAATTATCTTGGTTACTAGAAATAGACCTAGATTTAGCTCTCCAACAAATTCCTAGACTTTTGGGGAAGTGGAAGAGAGGAGAGGTGTGGTGGTGGTGAAGTGGAGTGAAGAAAATGGAGAGGGAAGAGTGGAAGGAAGAAATAAAGGAAGGAGATGACGGAAGGTGTTAGGTGTCATATGGGGGTTTCTCTTGTTCATGTACAAGTGCCACATGGCTTGGTGGTTGCCACTTATCCTTAGAGCATCTCCAACCCTATTGTCTTGTTAAGTGTTGTGAGACTTAGGTGGCTCATATGTGGCATGAGCCACAAGACAATGTCTTTTTTATGTGGAAAAATTATATCTCAAAAGATAATGAGATAAAAAAATTCTCTCCAATGCAAAAGTATTGAGGAGACAATAAAAAGTATTTTTTTCCAACTTCCAAGGCAACTCCTCCACTTTTTCAACTTTTTTATAAATATTTTTATTCATAATTGATGATGTGGAGACAAAGTCATTGTGAAGTGCATTGTCTATATCTAGCCAACCAACTTCACATTCTTCTTGCCATGTCATTGACATGTCAACTTCATGTTTTATTCTACATTTGCATTGGAGAAAAAATTTTGGAATGAAAGTTTGTCATTCCTATGTGGCAACTATTTTTTCTAAACTCACAATAGGGTTGGAGATGCTCTTACATAATGCCACCTACCTTCAAATGATGATACCTAAGCTAAATGAGTTGGTAAATCAAAATATAATTGCAAAATTAAATCTTGGACTTTCATGCAATATTCATATATGAAATAAATCTAATTAATTATTAGATCCTTCTTATTATAGTAAAATATTAATACTTAATTAGAGAAGAAATATTAAGAAATGTTTAAATAGTTAAAGTAAATTGAATAATTGGATACGACTATGACACTCTACCCACCTTACAAAAATTTTGTCCTCGAAATTTAAAATTTTGAAGATAAACTTTTCAAAACAAGTATAAAGAGAATCAAGATATGTTAGTATTTATTGTACCCTATCGATTCATGAGATGAAGAACATAAATTAAATTGATTGCGGAAGCATACCTGAGTCCATTGCTTGGCTTGATGGATGTTGAAGCGATCGTCTCTTTATTGGGTTCGATCTTCCAACTTGCTACGACCCTTAATGACAAAGATGAATCCGAATCCTTTGTCCCTCTCTTTCTGTTGATGGGGATGCAGAAAAGAAAAAGAGAGAACCTTCTCTTTGGTGGTCGTATAAGTTGGGGACCATAACCCTAATGAATACACATATTTATATATGTGTTGATATTTCTAATTTGGCCCTTCATCAAATTAGAATTATCTCCGGTATCTACACATTAATTCCATGACAATTATACCCTTAAGCCAATTTCCAAATAGACCACTTTAATTTGGCTTAATTATTTAGATAGCCCAAACACAATTAATTTTACATGTGTGGCCCCTTAATTATTGAATAATTCCAACAATCTTCCACTGGGCCACATATGTAACCTTATAATTGTGTTAACCTTAGTGAGCTCATAAACTGCTATCTTAATCCTTAGGGTATATCCGTACAATCTCGTCCATTAACCATATCAACATAGGATCAAAGCGGCATTCGTCACATATAGCGTAATTAAACTATCAATGGTCACATATACCAATATAGCTAAACAACATAGATCAATCATGGATGTGTAGCATGAAAATTACACGCAATGTGATCAATACATGTCTATTTCCAACTAGTCCTCCTTAACTTTAATGAGATCAATACTTTAACATAATAAAAACAGAATGAACTGAATTCCATATATCTGATCAGATAAATATCCAAATACTTTAATACATAAATGTGTCCAAAACCAAATAGCACATAAATTCATAAAATACAAACTCCCACTATATTGCCATATTCTTAATTAACACCCATATGAGCAGTATGCTCATGAAAGACCCTGGGTGATAATGCTTTGTGAGCGGATCCGCAAACATGGAGTTTGTCCTAATGTGCTATATGGACACTACAGCCATTCTGAATTCTTTCCTTCACAACCAGAAACTTTATGTCAATATCCTTTGACTTATACAAGTTTCTGTTGTTTTTGGAATACAGTACTGCTGATTTATTGTCACATCATAATTTCATGTGGTCTTTCAACACCGTACTGTAGGCGCAGCCGTGTGACAATTTTACAACCATATTCCCTGAATAGATATCCCACAGCATGTTATAAATCTTGCTTTCATGGTGGAAAAAATTATAAGTGCATGTTTGACACTCATTCAAAATATACCTCCATTAGTCAACATAACCTGATGTGGATCTCCTGCTGTGTTGCCATCCAATAAAATCAGAGTCGGAATACTTTATGATCTCCAGAATTATTCGATCTCCTACAAAGAGCATATAATTTCTTGTTCTCTATTAATTACTTAAGTAGTTTGGCTGCTATCCAATGATCCATCCATATTTGCTTAAATATCTGCCTAACATTCTAATATGTACGCAATATCCTGATGCGTACATACTTGAGCATACATTAGACTCCCTATAATTGATCATGAAGGAAAAATCTATTGTATTTTCTTAATTTTACGGCTAACCTTAGGGCACTTGTTTGAGATCGAATTTGTCTCCTTTAACGAGAGGTGTCACCTGGTTTGCATTGAATACTTCAATCAATATACAAAATCAGAAAATTATTCCTACTCCCACTGAACTTGTGATACATGCAATCTTCAACAGTGTTCATCTCAAAACCAAACGAGATAATCACTTGAAGTACTTTTGACGAGAAGCTTGCTTGAGTTCATAAATGGATTTTGTCAATTTGCAAACCATATTATTTGGATCTTTCGACATAAAGTTTTCTGGCTGCACCATATAAATAGTTTCATCAATGTTACTATTGAGAAACGCCGTTTTGACATCCATTTGATGTAACTCAAGATCAAAATGTGCAACATGTGCTATGATTGTTTTAAAGGAGTTTTTCAAAGATACCGAAGAGAAAAACTCTTTAAAATCAATCCCAAATTTTTGAGTAAAGTCACTAGTTACAAGACATACTTTATATCTCTCCACATCACCCTTCGAATCCTTCTTGATTCTAAATGTCCATTTGCAACCAATGGACTTCATAACTTTTGGTAATGGGACAAGTTCTTAAACTTTATTGTCTTGCATGGACTTATACTCCTTATTTATTGTATCAATCCACTTTGAGAACTGGAACTTTCCATGGCATGACGGAAGTTGATTAGATCATCTTCCAACATCCACAGTTTTTCTCACGTTCCTAAAGAAATATGATAATATTATCCAAAAATATATTTCTCATTTCTCTGGTGGACCATCTTAATATTATCGGTTCTTAAGGTTGTTGAGTTTGTTCCTTAGGAATAATTACCTTATCTTGAATGGGGTGCCACTACGTTGTCGTTGTTAAGGTATCTCAACAACGACTTATAGAGATAATTCGACATTGTCTTATTGAAGCTCCGAATTCACTTCTTGATCATGACAGGTATAGAATCCTGCACATCGTCAAAAGTGATAGTAGGAATCGTAATTGATTCCTTCTCAAAGACAATGATCCTGACTTTATTTCTCCCCCAAACTCAACATCCTCAAAAAACTATTACACTTCTCGTCTCAAAATTTTCTTTTGTGTGGGATCGTATAATTATTAACCCCTTGATTTGTCAGCATGGCCAATAAAGTAGCTGCTTATAATTGAACTTTGGTCTGTATTTCCTTTACACATTAATATAGACATTAAAGTCTATAAAGTCAATAAAATCCAAATATCATCAGACATAAGTCATTCAACTCTATTTCTAGAGATGTGACCTAATCGCTTATGTCATAATGAGGCTAAAAATATTTATTGTTAATTTTGCGTTTAGTACCACATGACTCCACTTGCAAGGTTTCATTGTAAGATGTAATAGTTTCAACTGAATATAGGTTATCATAAACCTTAAGGGAACCGTTACCAATAATATTTAAATTTAAAGATAGACTAAACTTATTGTTTCTAAATGAACAATGATAACCAGATTTGTCCATTAAGGAAACTGAAACTGAATTTCGTCTAAAAGATGGTACAATAAAAGTGTCTATCAAATTCAAATAATAATCGGTTCCTAAAAATAACCTAAAATGTCCTATTGCTTTCACTTCTACCGAATTTTCGTCACCCACATAGATGTATCTTTCACCATCAATTGACTTTCAGTAACTCAGACAACCTTGCCTAGAACATTAATGTGGGTAGTCCCACCAGAATCTAACTACCATGAGTTTCTTTGTACTAAATCTAAATTAACCTCAGAACAGATCAAATTTAGAAATGTACTTTTCTTTATATGCCATGCGTGGTACTTTGTACATTTCTTCCTTATGTGTCCTGTCTTATCAAAAAAGAACAACCATTAGTTTTATATTGTTGTTTCTTTTGATCTGGACCCTTAGCAGCTACTGTATTCATTTCTTTTTGCCCTTAAAGTTTATCCCATTAAACATGAAAATTAAAATCTTATTGGCAGATATTTTAACAACATTAACTGTAAAGAGAACAAAGCAACAAAAACGGACATGCTCTAATTAATAACCAAAGAGTAAAATATAGTCAAACAAATCCAAACAATGGTGAACCCCATCTCAAGATACCTAGTGCATCATTAATATCAAGTCTTTGGACAGTGATATTAACTGCAAGTGGTACTCATGGTGTAGTGATCAAATGTTGACAATAAGTCATGTCAAATAATAAGCCTATCTTTGGATCGGGTTATTATTCACATGTAAACCGTATAATTGTCATACATTTATCACCACAAATATGTGTGCAATTCGGCCAAATATTAACCTTCCTTTGGGCCGGCTAATACCCGCATGAATATACACACACAAACATCCGACATCCCTCATAGACTATCTACGCAAGAGAGGTCACTTTGGCAACATCTTGTTTCAATGAGTCTACTTAGAATATTGGACAACTATTGCTAGTCTTAAAAGGCACCAAAAATTGAATGTTGACTGAATTTTACAAAACTGAATCATGTCCAAAACTTTATGTACATGTATATTTAAAAAATATAAATAATTAATAATCAACAGATTAGATTCCACTGAATATCATGCATCAAAAGATTATATCAAATAATCTATAAAGATTACACCAAAAATTTATCTGCTACATAATAAGCAAGTGAATATTTTGAATAACTTAAAATATGCATTCCATATTATCACATGTCCAACAAGTGAATTCCAAATCTTTTGAATAACTTAAAATATGCAATAAGCAATGTCGAATCTTTTGAATAACTCAAAAGTGGATTGATGTCAGAAACACGGGTCTAAAAATGTTGCTATGAGAGAATACAGCCTTATCTCAAGATCATATGGTGAGAAGTTGCGCTTTTACTTATAATTACTGCAGAAGCTGCAGCAAGCAGCAAACTCAACTAGCTTGAAGCCTAGCGGCTGCTGTGCATGCAGAACGTACATGCAAGTTGCTGCTGCCCACCACCACCAGATAGTGGCTTATTGCTATAGTATAGACAACTTTGCTTATCAAGAATACAGCAACAGGTGCCATGGGACTTGGGGAACTTAACAGGCATACGTACAAATTATCATTTCCATTGAGATTTTATTCATTTTGTTGTGTTTGGTTATATATATATATATATATATATATATATACAAGTGTAAAAATTTTGTGAATGCTAAATCCATCATAAGAGGGAACATAACAAACAAATGTTTCTCTATGGTTACAACCCAACAGACTATTCATCACTAATGGCCGATTGGTTAATGAGACCACATAAGAATTATTGAATAATTCTGAACATGATACTGAAGTTGATTGGCCGATTGGAATATTGGTTCATTCAAAAAGTCATCGAAACCAATAATTATCCAACAATCAAAAAATTTCAACAATACAGAAAGTAGAAATCTAAACTGATGGATCATAAATATTTTGATCGAATAAACGAAAGCCTAAGTTAAATTAGATCTAACAATCTAGGGTTCATAAACAACAACAAAAATAAATTGATTCTGAAACTTTGATCTCATAAATCAAACAATGAGGCTCTGATACCACTTGTTAGTATTTATTGTACTCTATCGATTCATGAGATGAATAACATAAATTAAATTAACTACGGAAGCGTACCTGAGTCCATTGCTTGGCTTGATGGATGTTGAAGCGATCGTCTCTTTATTGGGTTCGATCTTTCAACTTGCTACGACCCTTAATGACAAAGATGAATCTGAATCATTTCTCTCTTTCTGTTGATGGGGATGCAGAAGAGAAAAAGAGAGAACCTTCTCTTTGGTGGCCGTATAAGTTGGGGACCATAACCCTAGTGAATACACATATTTATATATGTGTTGATATTTCTAATTTGGCCCCTCATCAAATTAGAATTATCTCCGGTATCTACACATTAATTCCATGACAATTATACCCTTAAGCCAATTTCCAAATAGACCACTTTAATTTGGCTTAATTATTTAGATACCCCAAACACAATTAATTTTACATGTGTGGCCCCTTAATTATTGAATAATTCCAACAAGATATTCTACCCACCTTACAGAAATGAAGTAGTAATCTATATCAAATGAATTATTTTGAAACATATATATCAAAAGATTCATGAAAATAAAGACAATTCGAAGATATTTGATATCTTAAAGATTTTTGGAATTCCGTACGAGCAAATAAAATGGTCAACCACCATATTATTTCAACCTATAACCATGTATTCTTCGAATTCAAAATCATATTCCTTATTCTCATTTTTTGACGTGATATGATAATCTTGTAACTCGCTAATCCGGATAGCTGCAACAACTTCTCATTTCCTGATTCAACTAACAAAAATCAATTTTCTTTTTTTTTTCTTTTTTTTGTCTCGTCAAATCTGTAAATGTAAAAAGTTGTATGCTCAATCACAAGAAATTCAATTAACAAATACTTTATCTTATTAGGAAATTGAATCCATAAATAGTGAGTAATATAGAGATATCAAAATTCTCATATCCCAGTCACCAATCCAAATAGTAATTCTAAGTCACCAATCATAAGTTATATATGCAACATAATTTTTCCAATCATAATTTACTTCCAATTCCAATCTTGCTCATCCCTTGATTCATGCATTTAGTTTTACTTTTATCTTCAAACCAACTTAATATCAATCCCTAAGTCAGAAAAATTTTCGTGGTTACCAATCACTTCATCTTAGATATTAATTTCATCCAAGATATATCGACTCAAGATTTCTCTAAGTTATCAATTTTGTCACTCATAATCAATGATAAATCACCAAGAATTCATCAAGTCGAGTTCAGCTAATATCCATTTATTTATACTCATGGCCACTTCAATCAAGTCATCCGTAACTTCTATACTATCATTCAATCCACCTATAGTCCACAAATTAGCATCAATCGAGACAACAAAATTGGATGATTCATTATTCATCAAATTCATTATTCATCTAAATAGAATATCATTGAATCAACATTCATCAATTCCGATATACCTCAATATAACCGAGGAAACATCCATTCACTACTCGAATTAGTTCCACCAAATGTTAATCTTTTGAATTTGATACAGAATTAACTCGTCTATACTCAAGATCAAATCAGTTCTTGTCTATCTCAGATTGTTCATCAATACAATTTTCACATTCTTAGGGTCATTCTTAAATCCTTCAATCAAACTTTCAATCGTACTATCTTGTAATCTCACCGTCGAGTCTTCTTACGCAATTCAAAATTCAATCACATTCAATTCAAGCAACGACATTCCATACACGATCCATATAATTTTTTTTTCCAGGCCATCCGTTTCACTATCCCAAATCCTTATCTAATATTATCTTAATCCTTCAAGAACAATTCTCGATCATCAAAACTAATTCCAACAAGAGACCCTTAAAAATTACATAAATTGGGCACAAAATAAATAAATAAATATTCTTTCACAGGGAATTCAATCATAAATATCCAAATGAAAATATTGTTTTACAAGAAATCCAGTGAACAATTAATGAGTAATGCCTATAGGGTATTTAGAAGGAGAACACCTACTGAAATCAGGAATGCAGTTGAAAAATAAATTGATGGAGAAACAAGGATATTATTTAGGATTCTAAATTGAAAAGATAATGATGAAATAAGGAGATAAAAAAATTTCAAGTAGGTTAGGGATTTGGAAAATATATATGAAAATCTGGCAAGAAAATAGGACGAGTCGAAATTTAAGAACTTATAAGATTAAGATATCAAGGAATCATACTGCATTCAATAAACTGTATACTATACAATATATATTATGCCTATACCTTAAGCATGATATTGCTAGTAATAGTTTACCTAATAATCATTCCAAGCCATATTTATATCTATGCTAATCCCACAAGACACATTATACTCATTCTAAAATCGTAAATCATTATCGGCTATTGGCTACATGGACATTGTTTTCTTATTATCACAATCTATATAACAGTTCTAGATATATCCAATCACAGGTTTACTGATGTCGTCAAACTCGAGATCCTCAAGAAATTTTCTACAACCCTCTACTAGGCCATTCTAATAAAGATACTTGTCAAATATTCTTTGAATTACTTGATCTATATTTCATATCATGACTATACTTTGATTCTAACCGAATATCATCCACATCATAATAACAATCTCAATTTAGGATTCTCAACTATATTAGAAATTTCTTATCCTAGAGTTCTTCAATTTCTCAAACGAGATGTTTATCCATCAATATTATCCATATAATATTAATATGCTTAGGCCAAATTAAACCAATAATTTTATTCAAATACTCAAGTATTTTATCTTATATCATCCAATCCCTTCTTAGAAAATCAATCAATCGTTTACCACCATATAACTCACCAAGCTAACTGCATTAGAATTTCAGTCTGTACCTCAATCCTTTGTTATAAAAGAAGCCAGCTAGACTCAAATTTATTCTTGTATTAATTCATTTTCTATCTTCCTAGAACTTTCAGTCAAAAATGTAACTCATCAAATCTGAATCTCCTTATTCCATGTGATCTGAACATGCCAAACGTCATTCTTGATTATCCGACAATTTCAAGACATTCAATATTGTCTTTACCATAAATGAATCCAAATCAACACCTGCATCCTATCCTAGGCTCTTTATTTTTATGAGACCTGCATGGGCCACCACTAAAAGATGTGTCACGCCCCGCTCCCAGAATAAGGTGAGCCGAGTACGTAACATCATCCCCAGGCTACACGACATACGAATACTCCAGTACCCATATTCGTGATTGTCGCCCGTAAGGTTCTAGGATAGGTTATCGCAGGTCATAATTGGCAAAATACAATTAATAATATTCAAAAAGGCATTTTGAAACTATATATTTGAAATGGGCTATTCTATCCAATACAACTATTAACCCAATTATAATTATATATTTATATACCTAAATCGATGATAAGAAGATTTTATTTCAATATGATTGCCTTCAATCGTCACATCTCGTTTATTCTCCAGCTTCTCTCCAATATACAATAGTAGCTCCTTGGTCTACAAATCTGGTAAACAATACTTGGTCGCCAAACGACATGCAAGCCCTCAGTCAAGGACGAGAAAATAAAATAATTAAATTGAGAATCTCTGAAGTGATCGGATTCTCAGAATTCTAAAGTAAAGAAATTAATTCAGAGGGATTATATCATTAACTTAAAATATGATTCTGACTCTATCTCATTCTAGTGAATTTTCTCAGTGTTCATCCTACGACTAAATCCTAATAATTCATAAATAACGAATACAATCACAATCACAATAACCTAAATTCACTATCACAATTACAATCAAGTTTCCTATATGATGATGCAGTTTAGAGAACATATTTGGATCACGATCACTCTCTAATTTTTCGACAATAATCCTATTTACCCGGGACCAAGTGGTATCTGGATTGGGTACGGTGCCTTAGATCCGACCTCCCATATCTTGTGGAAAACTTGTATGCATTAACTTTTTAAATTTCGATTTTATTCTCGAAATTTACTGGACTGTTCTCTGTTGGTGAGCTAGGCCTCACCCCCGACATTGCAAGGCCTTACAGATGCGAGACTACTGATCAATTTTTTCTATTGTTATTATATTACAAGGATTTCGATAGACGTGATCTAGTTGTTCTCTCCCACCCCATGATGCAACTACAAACACAGATAATAGTCTATTGACTCCTGTTTGCCATTAAAATTCCTTGACTATAAATTTTAATACAAACAGAACAGTGTTACAATATAGGACTTAGACGTAGTCCTAGGAGTACACTTTTGTTTAATCTGGGTCCCTTGTGCCGATGGAGCGAGTAGTAATGCGTTGACTCCGTTGACGATCTGACGACGGTTATCGGTTTTCTGAAGGTCTGGATTGCCTTGGGTGCTGGAGCTTACTGAGAGGAGGAAGACGTTGAGTGTCTGTATCTGCCTCTCTGGTGGTACGAAGTCTCTGTCTGTTCGCTGTGGAGGTTGATATATATGCACGTAGATTGATCCGTCTGTGTGTGTAAAAGAAGAAAATGATCCCTCTATTTATAGTTTTACAGGTTGGCTGCTCATGTGCGCATATGTAGGATGCGCCTGTACGCAGGGACGCCACGTGTTGATTGCTGATGGAGGTGCATGGACGATGCACCCTGATCGAGGGGGTTGACTTCTTCATGTTGCTGTTGTGAACCGGCACGTAGCGGAGAAGAAGATCTTTCTGTTGCTGAGATCTTGGATGAGTTGAGTCAAAGGACACCTGTCGTCGACTCATGGCACGGAGACCTCGGATTTGGTGGGGGGAATAACCTGGTAAGATGCGCCTAGGATTAGGCGCATGAGGGGACTTTGGCTCGTAACCTTTAGGAGTCACGAACCATTCTGGGCGCATGGCTTTTGAGGCGTATGCAGAGCTTCAGTAGTGACTTTACTCCTGTCTTTTGGGATCAGAGAGAAGTCTGGGGCGCATGGCTTTTGAGGCGTATGCAGAGTTGTAACAGTGACTTTCCTTCTGTCTTTAGGGATCAGTGAAAAGTCTGAGGCGCACAACTTTTGAGGCATATGCAGATTCGGGTGCATGGCCACAGAGGCGCATGCAAGATGGTTAGGTGGCCACGTGGCAGTAGCCGTCGGAGAGGAGTAATAATGATGCTGACGTTGGCGACGTTTCGTCTTCTGAAAAAGCTGTCGACCGCTCAGACTTTGGTAGGCTTGCTGCCAACTCTGTCAGTTCAGCATTTAATGTTCGTGACATTCGATGGACAACTGAGTGGGCGCGTCGGTTGGCGTTCCACTAGGCGTATGGGGACGCATGGGGGCGCATCCCCTATGATGCGCTTGGTACTGAAGGGCGCGTCTGTGTGACGCGCTTGATGTAGAAGGGCGTGTCTGGCCGACGCATCCACTTCGTGAGACGTCTTTGATGGTACAACTGTTACGTTCTTCGAGTGCTTTAAATAGCCATTTTGACTTGGATGAATTCGAAGCGTCTGGTTCATCCATTTAATACAAATTTATTGCACGGAATTCGGAGAGCCATCCACTTGGCGCATGGGTTTGATTTGCCCGACCTATAAATAGTGGCATGGAAAGAAGGTTTGCTTCTCGTTCTCTCACGTCTTTCCGACATGAACTCGTTTACTCGAATACATTCTGTTGAGGAGATGCTCCCGAGGGTGAAGACGCGACGCAGTGTCTTCGCTGATGCACTTGAAGGTGACTGTTACATCCAAAAGACGGAATCGAGGGCTTCCGAGGCAGGCAGAAGGTGCCTGTTGCATCCAAAGATAGGGATGTTCGGGCTTCGTTTCCGTTATTCCGGAAGAGCCGTAGATCGGAATGGCGGTGCTGCGGCTTTGGTAGCTCTTTTTTTCTTCAAAATAGGTGTTGCCTATTCTGGTTGTGTTGAAAGCTGCTCCTTTAGCCATGGTTTCGATCACGGTCTTCCTTCGCCTTTGGAGGCTCTTTCGAAGCCTCCCCTGGCCACAGATTTGTGGTGCTCTTCTCTTCCTTGGTTCCAGCCAGAGGGTTAAATGCTTCATTTAGTCGAAGCACTTATCAGGTGAGCCTGGCTGGAAGAGCGGCACATAACTGGGCTGCTGAATGGATGCACATAACTGGGGATGCACATAACTGAGCTATTAAAAAGGATACGCTTTGCTGAGGGCACATGGTGGGATGCGCCTGGCTGAGGGCGCAAGTTGATTACTGTGCCTACTTGAGGGCGCATGGTGGCTGCTGGCTGTAGACTTAGGATCCTTTCTTTGTAGAAATTCTCCTTTGTACAATCTCTCTTTAGACATGTAATAGACTTTTATATGTTAAATAAAAAGTCCTCTTTCAATGTCTATATTTGTTGCTCTTTGCTGTGAAGCACTTTGTCCAAGCTTTGGCACATGTAGTCTGGCACATAGACTTTCGGGTTCTGAAATTCCATGCTTCTACAAGACCCTCTTCAACGTTTTCAAAACTTTTGGATAAGTTTTGGAATACTTTGAATAAGAAGCATGGTGGTGGAGGCACATGACCGTCGGGGAGCATAGATACTGTGCACGTCAGTGCTGGGCACATGCTCTACTCAGTTAGTACAAATAATGATGCCTCGGTAACCTAAAAAAAATTAATGATGATCTTTTTTTGGTTTTATTTGTGGTTATCCTTCACAGAACCCGAGGAGACGGCTGAGATCACACATCATCGGTTCACGCGTGCGACCAAGCCCTATAAATAGGCAAGTTTCAATCGCACATAGACCTTGAGTCTTTTGATGATATGTCGAGGTTTTTGCCGCCGACGCGCATGGGTTTAAGCCCTGAAGATGCGCCGAGGCTCTAATACTGAGGCGCATAGGTTGAGACCCTGATGATGCGCCGAAGCACTGCTGACGCGCATGGGCACACGCCCTGATGATGCGCCGAAGCTCCGCTGCTGACGCGTATGGGTTTATAACCTGATGATGCGCCGAAGCTTTTGGGCGTGCTATGCGTTTTTGATGAGGCTAAGATTCTTTTGTTATTTCTAACATTTTTCGAATCTTTGCTAGTATCGATGCCTAGATAAAGGCCGCGGCTGGGGCCTTGGATGCCGAGGGTCCAGCAGACACGAGGCTTCCTGGTGATGATGTGGGGTGGAGTTCGTCGTCTTCGGATGACGTTGCTCCAGAATTGCAAGAGCCTGTTGCGGGGGAAACAGAGACGGTCGGAACAGAGGAGAGGGTTGATTCCCCTCCTTGTTATAGTGAGGGGAGGTCGGCTGCATCATTGCCGAGCCCTACCCCAGACTCGACGGCGGAAGCTGAGGTGGCTACCAATCAGGAGGTAGCGACAGATCATGTCCCTGTAGAAGGATTTGATGAAGAGACCCGTCTGGCGGTCCTGACTTCAGGGACGAGTCATGAGGCAAGTGTTGATCTCTCTGTTCTACCAGGGGAGGTATTGGCTGGTGATAGTACGTTGGGTATTGGAGAGGTGGCCACTGACGTCGGTGGTACTTCCAAGTTCGGGAAGGGTAAGGGTGTGATGGAACCCTCTGTTGCTCCTTCTACTTGGGGTACTATCTCGATACCTGTGCCGGCTCCTTCTGCTCCCTTGGCTCCTCGGGCTAGTAGTCCAGCCCCTGTTGATGAAGAGCCTATTGATGCCGAGGTTCAAGCCTCGCAGGTCGAGGTTGGCGGGTCTTCTTGCGGTCCGCCAACTGGGGTAGCTCCTCCAACTCCTATCATGACACCACAGGTGCTGGTGGACGCAGATGAATATATGAGATTCATCGTTAAGGCAGTGTACAAAATGCTGCAGAGGGGGGTGTCGGCAGTGATGGACGCCAAGGGGAGCTTTACGACAGCAAGAACTCTGGCATTGCCTCATATCAACTTGATCCGTGTTCACCCGGGCCACGAGCATATGGTCGACATTCTGGAAGCCACTGTGGCTGAGTTGGACCAGCGGCTTTCTGAGTTAGGGCGCATCCAGCGGAATGACCTCTCCGTCCTGATAGATGCAGAGAAGGAGAAGTTGCTCGCCAAGACCGTGTCTTCCTACTAGGCCACTGTGAGTGTCTGGGAACATGAAGTGTCTGAGACTGAAGCTGCAGTGGAGCAGTAATCTCAGTTTACACGAGAGACAGAGGAGACGCGAGCTGCGCTGGACGCAAATATCGCGAAGATTGCTGCACAGATGTGCCGTCTTGAGGATTAGTGGGCCCGACTCCTATTGGACGCTGAACGTGTCCAGGCTGAACATGTAGCATTCAAAAAGGAGGAAGCGGCCTTCACTCTCCGAGCCCTTACCCTGATTCAGCAGAGACAGCAGCTTGATGAGAAGCACGAGAACGAAACTTCTGCTGAGGCTGTCGAAGCGATGCATCAAGAAGCTGAACGTCGAGTCTTGGCGACTGTGGAGACTTGGGCGGCAGACTTAAAATGCCGAATTGCAGAGCTTTCTGCCAACCCTGGGGATATTTAGGGCTTGTAATCTCTGCTCTTTTGTATTTTTGCAACTCTTGCTGGGGATAGTGTAATCCTTTACTCTCCCTTTTTTAGAAATAATAAAAAAGTACACCATTTTCTGCGATGTGTTCATTTTTGCTTATCATGAACTTTGATGATTTGTGTGGACCTATTATCTTTTGCGTACCTTGGTTTCAGATACAGATAATAAGTTTGAAGGACCCAATGTATTTGCTCAGAGGTAATATGGATGTGGAAAATATGGGGTTCAAATGATAGAATCTTCCTACTCAGAGGTGTTATGAACGTGGTAGGAATGATTCTGGGAGATGTGCGAAACTACTCAGAGGGAATATGGACGTGGAAGTTCTGCGATCGATGTACGGCAACGCGGAGGTTGTCTGTACGGGATGTTTACTCAGAGGTAATGTGGACGTGGTAAACATGAAGGATAGCGTAGTCTTACGGGATGTAAGATTTCGGCTAGTAGGGTGTAGGGGGACAACTCAGAGGTGATATGGATGTGGTTGTCCTTCTACTGGAGGATGCTACAGAACAACTGGATTCCGGAAGCGTATGATTTTTTGTGGAATAGAAGTACATGTCTGAAAAGATGTCAAGAGTAGTACTTCTTTAGGAACTTGCCGTTGATGGGCATCATGAACAAGTCCCTATTGGGTTTGGCGAGATGGTAAGCACCGTTTGAGTATACCGTCTCGATGATAAAAGGTCCTTCCCATTTGGGCTCGAACTTTCCTGGCATTTTGTGAGTCAACACCATCGGCCTCCTGACTCCCAGGACCAGGTCGCCTACCTGGAAAGTCCTCTGCTTGACCTTCTTATTGAAAGCCTGTGATATACGGACTTGGTAGAGTTCGATGCGTTATTAAACTAGGAGACCCTTTTCGTCAAGTGCCTCCAGTTTTCGCAGACGACGACGTTGATTGTCTTCTTCTGTGAGTTGGTTTGTGATTGCTACGTGGAGTGAGGGTATCTGAATCTCGAGAGACAGTACCGCTTCGCTTTCGTAGACCAAGGAGAATGGTGTGTTGCCTGTCGGGGTCCGTACCGTTGTGCGGTAGGCCCAAAGGCATTCGCCGAGCCTTTCGTCCCAGTCGCGTTTGTTAGATGACACGACCTTTTTGCGTAGCCTGACGATAGTTTTGTTGAACGCCTCGGCCAATCCGTTTGCTGCCGGATTATAGGCGGTTGATGCCACATTTTGAATGCAATTCTTGTCACAGAATCGGCTGAAGACATAGCTGATGAACTGAGGACCATTATCGTGGATGATCCTCCGGGGTACCCCGAAACGGTAGATGACGTGGTGCTTGATGAAGTTGATCACCTTGGAGCTTTTTACTTCTGTCAGAGGAACTGCTTCTGCCCATTTGGAGAAGTAGTCGGTGATTGCTTGGATGAAGCGGTATCCTCTCGATGAAGGAGGGGTGATCGGTCCCACAATGTCCATTCCCCAAGCTTCGAAGGGCCAGAAGGCGACTGTAGGATGTAGTGGTTCGGACGGTGTATGAATAAAGTCTGCGTGAAGCTGGCATGCATGGCATTTCTTAGCATATTCAACAGCGTCGACGGCCATGGTTGGCCAGTAATAGCCCATGCGTCGCAGTCGATCTTGCAACTTAGGACCAAGCTGATGGGCCCCACAGGTTCCATCATGAGCTTCTCGAAGGGCTTCAGCTGCTTCTTCGTTAGACAAACATCGAAGGTGAAGTCCATCGTAGGAGCGTCGGTACAACATTTTAGTAGCCGTATCGTAGTAAAATCGAAGAGAGCGTCTCCTGACCGAGACAGCTTCTTTTGGGTCCTCTAGGAGAATTCCGCGGACAGCGAAGTCGATGAACGGGAATCTCCAATCTCGGACATTAACACCGGTACCTGCTGACATGGTGTGAGCCACTTGTGAGCGCAGGTTGTTTTTAGGGCAGACCAAGTCTCGACCCACTACCGTGACGTAGTATTGAGTTTCGAGGGGTGTCGCCAGAGAGGCTGCGAGGCCAGCCAGAGCATCGGCCTCTAGATTTTGTAGACGAGGTACGTGTTCGACGAAGAACCCAGTGAAGGTTGAAATGATGTTCAATACAACTTCATGATAGGGGATCAAATCTTCATGGCGAACCTCGTATTGCCCTCTGATCTGATTTACGACGAGCTTTGAGTCGCCATAGGCTTCCAGATATTTTACCCCCAGCTGCTGTGCTAGATGGAGTCCCATAATGAGCGTATTGTACTCGGCCACGTTGTTGGAGCACGGCTTCGAAAGGGAGTAAGCATGCTGGATGACCAGATGATCGGGGAAGACTAGTACCACCCCCACTCCTGCGATGTTTTGGCCTTTGGGGCCTGTTCTTGAAGTACCACCGAAAAACATCCGCCAGACGGAGCCTTCTTCGGTGACGTTTGATTCTTGGACCTCATCCGGGATGTCTTCATAGAGTCTTGAGGACTCCGGAATGAGGTGTACAGCTAAGAAGTCGGCCAGAGCTTGACCCTTAACAGCCTTTTGTGGAACGAACACCATGTTGTATGGTGTTAGCAAGATCGCCCATGTGGCTAGCCGGGAGTTCAGTGATCCTGGCTTCGTCATGAGGACCCTGAGCGGATTGACTCGGAAAATGACGTGAATTGTCTGGCCCGAGACATAATGACGAGTCTTTTGGATGGCAAATACCAGAGCCAAGCACTCCTTTTCAACGGGATTGTACCGGTAGTCGGCCCCGATCAGGGTTCGACTGAGGTAGTAGATTGCTTGCTCATAGCCTATGTCGCTGTTCTGAGCTAGCAGGACGCCGAGGGAATGATCCATGGCACGGACGTAGAGCAGGAATGGTTTTCCAGCGACGGGTGCCACCAGAACTGGAGGGCTCGTCAGGTAGGCTTTGATGTCATCGAAAGCCTTTTGGCATTCCTCTGTCCAGACGTAAGAGACTCCATTTTTTATGAGCTGGGTGAAGAGTTGACATTTGCCGGAAAGGTTTGCTATGAACCTCCGGATGTACGCCAGACGTCCCTGTAGGCCTCGAAGTTCTCGGAGATTCTTCGGAGGCCATATCAAGAATTGCTTTGGTCTTCTCTGGATCGACATGAATGCCTTTCGCCGTGATGATGAAGCCCAAGAACTTTCCGCTCGAAACCCCAAGGAAGGATTTAGCGGGGTTCATCTTGAGTTGATGCGCTCGCATGAGGTCGAAGACTGTCTTGAGGTCTTGCAGGTGATCTCCTTTAAGACGGCTCTTGACTGCGATGTCGTCGATATAGCATTCGACTGTCTTACGAAGGTGCTGACAGAAAATGGTGCTCATAGCACGTTGGTATGTCGCACCAGCATTCTTCAAGCCGAAGGGCATCACTGTATAGCAGAAAATGCCCTTTGGAGTCCTGAATGACGTATATTTTGCGTCATCGGGGAACATCTTGATCTGGTTGTAGCCCGAATACCCGTCCATGAAAGACATGCGCTCGAAGCCACACGGGTTGTCGATCATCACGTCGGTGATTGGAAGCAGAAATTCGTCCTTCGGGCAAGCAGAGTTGAGGTCTCTGAAGTCGATACAGACTCGTATCTTCCCATTCTTCTTGGTGACGGGGACGACGTTGGCTACCCAATCTGGATGTTGCGCTTTACGGATGAAGCCGCTAGTCAAGAGCTTGTCCACCTCCTGATCGATGGCGTTTATGATGTCCGAACGGAAGCGCCGCTGTTGTTGCTTGATAGGCTTGGTATCAGGCAAGATGTTCAACCTATGCATCGTAATCTGGGAATCAAGTCCCGGCATATCTTCATAGCTCCAGGCGAAGACGTCGATATATTCTTTAGCCAGCTGGATTAAAGATTCTCGGTCTTCTCCTTTTAGGCTTTTGCTGACGAAGATGGGTTTGGAAGAAGATCCGCCCCCAAGGTCGATCTGCTCGACTTCGTCTTCGTTGGAAGGTTCACGTAATTCAAAATGAGACTCCCATTGTTGTCCCAAGCGTTGAGCCCAGGATTCTTCTTCGAAGAATTCCGGCGCTTAGTTTTCGCCTTCTTCTTCTTGAGATTGTGCAGATGTCATGTTGGCTGACAGCACTCTCTTGAAGACAGATCCAATACTGGTATCGGAATCCCACGTTGACGCTTCAGATGAGCGAGAATGTTCAACTTTCTCTGCGTTTGAACTTTCTGGAGTTGACGGCGGCGTGACATAGCCTAACCCCCGTCGAGTTTTGTTGTAGTAGTCCTGCGACTTTCCTTTAGGTGTTGGAAGCCGGAGAGGAAGTCGTCGACCTTTGCCGTAGTTCATGCCTTTGTCGCTTTTTAGGTCGTAACCCATTTTTTGGATGAGGTACTTTGCCTTGTCCGTGTACCGATAGAGTTGCATTCTGCCGGCATCTGGTTCTGGCTCGAGTGGCGGGAGGTCCTGATGACGCTCGACCTTGCCGAAGATGATGGATTTTTCGTCTCGACTCCGTGGTGGGACTATGTAACAAACCCCTTGGGACGGGACTACTCGATTTACATGATGGACGGTCGTTATTTGTGTTTGCAACGACCGTAGAGCATTATCTAATGTATATATGGCATTCCAATATGGAAGACTAGAATAATTAAACGACACTCTATTATTGATGAAATGCGAGATTTTATCCCGAGGGATTACATTGTCAAAAGCTGGGGCATCTACATCGGCCGAGATATATTCCTTCAGCTCTTTATCTGTAAGCACTGTAGTAGGATCGGGAGGGTCCACCACAGCGTTGATCTGGGAGTCCGGAAGGACTACATGGGCCTTTTCTGGCGGCTGGGATGGCAGCGGCTTGCCCATAAGACGCACCTTCAGAGGTACCTCCGCTGCGCCTCTGGTGATTGGCGCCTTCCCCTGTAGTTTTGCCACAAGGGGAGCTGATGTTTGAGGCGGCTTTCCCTTGAGCCGTATCTTCAGGGGAGCTTCAGGAGCAGCTGGTGCTTTCCCGGATAGCTTAATGCTCGTGGGAGGCAACTTCTGAGGCAGTTTGCCTTTGAGTCGAATTTTCAAAGAAGCATCGGGAGTGACCTCATGCTCCATGTCCGGCTCTGCTGCTGTTTCTGCTTCGTCATCAGCATTATTGGCTTCCTCTTCGTCAGGTGATTTGTATAAGTCAGAATCCGTGAAGTAGGCTTCAATCCCTTTGAAGGGGTCGATGTCCGCGAACTCCGTACGGATGACGTTGTTGGTGGACACGTACTTCATACATTGGTGGAGCGTGGATGGCACCACCATGTACTCGTACAGCCATGGGTGACCCAACGGAATGTGGTAGTTGACTTCAGCATCCACGACATAACAAGTGACCTCGGTTCTGAGGTTACCGATGTGGCACTTTAATCGTATTTTTCTCAGTGGTTCGCTTTTGCTGGCGTTGAAACCGCTGATTATCGTGTTGGAGGACGCCAGTCGGTACATTGGGATCCCCAGTGTTGAGAGCAGCATTTTCAGGATGATGCTGAGGGAAGACCCCGGATCGTTCTGAATCTGCTTCACCTTGACTGAGCCGATGTACCCTGTGTAATACAGCGGCCTGTTGTGTCGATTGTGTTTAAGCAACATGTCCTGTTGGGTGAAGGTTATATTAGGGATAACCTCCTCCGTACAGTGACAGTACTGGCACGTAATCGGGAGATCTTCCGGCTACTTGACCTGACTGAGAAAGGATTCAGCATCCTTCAGAGCTTCGCAGAGAGCTTCTCGGGAGTCCTTGGAAAGACGGAGGAGCTCGAACAGAGATAGGCGGGCAGGAGTACTGGCGAGTTGTGCCAGTATGTCGAAGTTGTAGGACTTGGATAGCCCCGAAGCATTCTCTTTTCGCAGAGGCCTATCGAAACGGGCCTCTATCTGCTTCTGTTTATTGGCTGCTGAGGGCTTAGACAGGCCCTCGTCCTGGACAGCAGGAATGGTGCCAAGAGGCACCACCTCGACGGCAGCTTCGTCGGATTGGACGTTCTGTTGTGAACGCGTCTGCACAGGAAGTGCCTCTTTCGCTGAAGAAGAGACCATGCGGCAAGACTTGATCTTCCTGCCTTTGGACTTGGAGGTAGGGCATACCTCCGGTTGAGTCACCTCAGAGACGAGATCGGGGTGAACCCACAGGATCTCTCCTCGAGATGTGGCGAGTAGGATGAGTCCACTCACGTTGTCACGGGTTGGTGGTAAGTTAACCACTTCCATTGTCGCCTTAGGGATGGGGACGACGCCATCTTGTGTTGTAGTCGACGGCAGGGTGCCAAACTGGAGTGACACCACGTTGGCTGACACCGTCTTCTCTTCATAGTCGACGGAGATTACATCCACATTGATCATGCGCTGGATGTAATTCTTGAGGACATTGCAGTCCTTGGTTGGGTGTTCGACAAACCGATGGTAGTGACAGTACCTCGGGTTGTCCACTTTCCCAACCTCATCGGGACGCTTAGGGTCCGAAAGCTTGATCTTGTCACCCTGCTTCAGTATTTCAAAGAGCTGCAGGGTGTCTTCGTCGTTGAACGAATAAACCTCCTTCGGCCTTGGTACAAGTGGAGGCTTCTGAGTAGGTGCTGTTGCACCTTTTGAGGCATTGACAGTCAATGCCTGCTTCCCTTTTGCCTCTCGTGCGGGGTTGTTGGTTGCAGGCCGTTTTCCTTTGTCCTTGAAGGCAGGCAAACTGACTTCCAGGAGACGAGCGTTGGCTGCCTTCTTCTCCGCGGCTTCTGCTTCAATGATCAAGGAGCTCCAGTCGAAAGGAGGAGTAGAGTTGAGCCAGAGCTTAACTGCAGGCAGCATGTTCATACTGCAGGAGGAGAGAAGCGCATGTTCTGGCATGCCCGGGAGCAGTCTGAAGTAGGCCTGTCGGAAGCGTTCGATGAACACTCGAACTGTTTCCTTCTCCTTCTGGCGTATCTCTATAAGGGGCGCCATTGTCATGTCCTTCCCGCCGTCGTAGAAACGGTCGAAAAAGAGGTACGTCGGGTCGTCGAAGGAAGATATTGAATTGTCGGGGAGGCTGCAGTACCAGTCGTACGCCACTCCTTTCAGTGCCCCCAACAAATATGCTGGTAAGAAGCGCGTCCTCCTTCGGAAGATGTCCCGTCTAAGACTGGAAATACGTCAGGTAGCGACGAGGAGAGTCCTTCCCGTCGTACGGCGTCAATGTTTTTGGTTTATACTTTGGAGGATAAACCACCTTGTTCCACTCGAGGGGATAAGGCTGGGGGATGCCCATTTTCTGGCGCTCCTCTTATCTCGTCTTGGACTCAAAGCGCTTGCGCAGGTCCCTGATCATCTCGACCACGTCTTCCGTGGAGATGGAAGTCAGGGAAGGTGGTACCACCAGATGTTGGGCATTTGAGGGCTCCGATGTCCGAGGTGCTTCTTGGCGACCTGCGTCCGAGGATACCCGTTGAAGGGGTACACTCTACTCTCCATTGGCCCCTGGATCGGGACCGGCAGAAGGCATCCTGGTCAAAGCTGACCGTATCTCAAACACTGCCTGAGTCAGTATTTGTATGGAGGCAGAGAGGATTTTGAGACCTCCCTCTAGGGTATCTATGCGCTGGACAAGGTCTGTTGGCGGCGCATCAGACTCGACATCAGCCTCGGTCACGTTCACTGTCATGACGCGACCGGGAGTGGATGGATGAGTTGAGGCCTCACTCTTGGCCTCACTCCCTTGTAGGGCAGTTGCCTTCCCTGAAGCTTCGTCTGGGCTACCCCCGGCTATGTTCGGGAGAACATTTACCACAGGCGCATCTGCAAGGGCCTGATTACCCTCAGCTCCGTCTTGAAGGGCCTCTTCGTCGCCGGAACTCGGGTCCGCAGATGCTAGGCTACCCCCAACTATGTTCTGGGGGATATCCTCATCTTCAGGGGCTTCTGGGGGCTAACTTCGCCTCGAGGATCTGCCCCAAGTGTGCTTTGAACACATTCGTCTTCGGAAGGAAGCTCGACAAGGGTCTGATTACCCTCAGCTTCCTCCAAGAACTTCTTCCTCGCTCGAGTGCCTTCGAACACTCCGGAGGATGAGACAGCTGTCTTGGTTTTCCTCAGCTGGCTCTTGGACGAGGAAGAGAGACTGCCAGTCGTCTTTCGGACTGACGAGGAGTTGGAGATCACGTTGCATGAAGCAATCATTGGTTCCTCTTCTGTTGACACCTTCTTTTCGAGGCGACGTCGGAGGGGTGTCGATGATTGCAGCCGCTGGAACACCGACTGCCTTTGTGGGACTGCCGCTTTGCAACAGCAGTTGATGGTGACCACAACACAAGTATGCCCCGTGAGAGGCGCATCGTGCTTGTCAGTCAACTCTCCTGATCGGCGCTTGTGAGTAATCACATTACGCAGATCGTTGGAGGAGAGTGCCACCTTCGTACCCCCTTCAAGCGCATGGCAAGACCAAGCGCCGGGGTGGTTAAGTGAGTGCTGTACCCCCTGATCTAATACCAAACGGGCATCCCGATCAGTAGTGGGGGAACCATAGCATTTGGAGTGACTTGAATGGACCTCGAACGCACCACCGGAGGAGGCGCGGGAGTTCAAGACCACTGGATTTGCCTTGCTCGACTTGGTTGTGCACGCAGTAGATGTGCCCAAGTGAGACCAGAGCTTTGAAGGTCGGCTCGTTCTCGGCACCGTAGCATTCGAGTCGACCTTGTATAACTTACCATCAGCAGCGCGCATGATTGTGAGCGCATGCTTCTGGCTTGTTGCTGGAATAGCACGTTTGGGACGCATGGCCCGTGCTGCCTTGGACTTTTTCGTACCAGGCTGCTGGGGCGCGTAGTACTCAGAATCCAAATTTTCCTCGCCACTACAGCGAGTGAGTCTGTCAAAGACAGAGATCTTCTGTGGCGCACCAGAGGTGATGCACGGGGCATTGTCTGTGCCCCTGCTCTATCGATACATCTTCGTCGCCTGAGAGGGAGATGGCTGGAGAATATGGTTAGCCGTATGTTTCCTCGAGAGATGCGCTGCACCAGCGGGCGCATCTTGGTTGCTGAAGACGTTAGCTGGAAGGGAAGGCTGAATTGGCGCATCCTCTTCGGTGGTGGTGCCCGAGGCATCGAAGGACTCGCACTGCCTTCAGATATGAACTCCTCATATGCCTGTTGATTGAGGCGTACGACCAGCGTCTTATGGGAGGAGCCCACCTTCACGTCGTCGGACTGTGACACAGCTTTCTCGGTGGAGGAGAAAGAGGTCCCCAGCAGAGTCGCTAGCTTATTTGCCATTAAAATTCCTTGATTGTAAATTTCAATACAAACAGAACAGTGTTACAATATAGGACTTAGACGTAGTCCTAGGAGTACACTTTTGTTTAATCTGGGTCCCTTGTGCCGATGGAGCGAGTGGTAATGCGTTGACTCCGTTGACGATCTGACGACGGTTATCGATTTTCTGAAGGTCTGGATTGCCCTGGGTGCTGGAGCTTACTGAGAGGAGGAAGACGTTGAGTGTCTGTATCTGCCTCTCTGGTGGTGCGAAGTCTCTGTCTGTTCGCTGTAGAGGTTGATATGTATGCACGTAGATTGATCCGTCTGTGTGTGTAAAAGAAGGAAATGATCCCTCTATTTATAGTTTTGTAGGCTGGCTGCTCATGCGCGCATATGTAGGATGCGCCTGTACGCGGGGACGCCACGTGTTGATTGCTGATGGAGGCGCATGGACGATGCGCCCTGATCGAGGGGGTTGACTTCTTCATGTTGCTGTTGTGAACCGGCACGTAGCGGAGAAGAAGATCTTTCTGTTGCTGAGATCTTGGATGAGTTGAGTCAAAAGACACATGTCGTCAACTCATGGCTCGGAGACCTCGGATTTGGTGGAGGGGAATGACCTGGTAAGATGCGCCTAGGATTAGGCGCATGAGGGGACTTTGGCTCATAACCTTTAGGAGTCACGAACCATTCTGGGCGTATGGCATTTGAGGCGCATGCAGAGCTTCAGTAGTGACTTTACTCCTGTCTTTTGGGATCAGGGAGAAGTCTGGGGCGCATGGCTTTTGAGGCGCATGCAGAGTTGTAACAGTGACTTTCCTTTTGTCTTTAGGGATCAGTAAAAAGTCTGAGGCGCACAGCTTTTGAGGCGTATGCAGATTCGGGCGCATGGCCACAGAGGCGCATGCGAGATGGTTGGGTGGCCACGTGCCAGTAGCCGTCGGAGAGGAGTAATAATGATGCTGACGTTGGAGATGCTTCGTCTTCTGAAAAAGCTGCCGACCGCTCAGACTTTGGGAGGCGTGCTGCCAACTCTGTCAGTTCAGCATTTAATGTTCGTGACATTCGATGGACAACTGAGTGGGCGCGTCGGTTGGCGTTCTACTAGGCGTATGGGGACGCATGGGAGCGCATCCCCTATGATGCGCTTGGTACTGAAGGGCGCGTCTGTATGGCGCGCTTGATGTAGAAGGATGCGTCTGGCCGGCGCATCCACTTTGTGAGACGTCTTTGATGGTGCAACTGTTACGTTCTTCGAGTGCTTTAAATAGCCGTTTTGACTTGACTGAATTTGAAGCGTCTGGTTCATCCATTTAATGCAAATTCATTACATGGAATTCGGAGAGCCATCCACTTGGCGCATGGGTTTGATTTGCCCGGCCTATAAATAGTGGCATGGAAAGAAGGTTTGCTTCTCGTTCTCTTACGTATTTCCGACATGAACTCGTTTACTCGAATGCATTCTGTTGACGAGATGCTCCCGAGGGTGAAGATGCGATGCAGTGTCTTCGCTGATGCATTTGAAGGTGACTGTTACATCCAAAAGACGGAATCGAGGGCTTCCGAGGCAGGCGGAAGGTGCCTGTTGCATCCAAAGATAGGGATGTTCGGGCCTCGTTTTCGTTATTCCGGAAGAGCCGTAGATCGGAATGGCGGTGCTGCGGCTTTGGTAGCTCTTTCTTCCTTCAAAATGGGTGTAGCCCATTCTGGTTGTGTTGAAAGCTGCTCCTTTTGCCGTGGTTTTGATCACGGTCTTCCTTCGTCTTTGGAGGCTCTTTCGAAGCCTCCCCTGGCCACAGATTTGCGGTGCTCTTCTCTTCCTTGGTTCCAGCCAGAGGATTAAATGCTTCATTTAGTCGAAGCACTTATCAGGTGAGCCTGGCTGGAAGAGCGGCACATAACTGGGCTGCTGAAGGGATGTACATAACTGGGGATGCACATAACTGAGCTGCTGAAAAGGATGCGCCTTGCTGAGGGTGCATGGTAGGATGCGCCTGGCTGAGGGCGCATGTTGATTGCTGCGCCTACTTGAGGGCGCATAGTGGCTGCTGGCTGTAGACTTAGGATCCTTTCTTTATAGAAATTCTCCTTTGTACAATCTCTCTTTAGACATGTAATAGACTTTTATATGTTAAATAAAAAGTCCTCTTTCAATGTCTATATTTGTTGCTCTTTGCTGTGAAGCACTTTGTCCAAGCTTTGGCACATGTAGTCTGGCACATAGACTTTCGGGTTCTGAAATTCCATGCTTCTACAACTCCTATGTCTAATATCATATTCCAACTCAATTACCATCTCGTATGTCAAAGACCATACACCATACGGTAATATATTGTTGGCAGGAGATTATCCAACTCATTACCATCTCGTGCGTCGTAACAACATGCCATATGGTAATAGTCGTTGGCAAGGAATTGTTCAATTTATTTTACCATCTCGTGTGTCAAAGACAACACGCCATATGGTAATATCTTGTGACTAGGAAGCTGGATATAAACTTAGATTATTCAATTAGATTTTCCTAGTCCAGGAATTCTTTAACTTTGGCTAACTCCCAAAATTATTGAAAATTTTGACAGTCTCATTTGTATTTCGAGCTCCAACACAATAATATAACCGACCCGAAGCAACTCTCCGTAGAATTGAAATGGGTCAAAGCCCCTTTGGTGGAGCAACTCTACACCGGTCACACGCAGTCAATATAGTAGATAAGAATTATATAAAAACACAAAACTAAGTTGTCCAGAATCCCAAACATGTATCCTCTACTTGCAAATAGCATAATTCCTATCATATAAATCTGAATACCATCATATTATATATCGTTGGAAAGCTTATCAAATTTTCTACAAAACACGTGTTACATATTTTGGATTTGATAAGGTTTAATAGGTCAAAATTAGGATACAAAGCTGTTGTGTCCTTAAATTACAAAAATTGTTTCCAGGTTTCCATGATGATATTGTACGGTTAATAATTCCTAATATATACATCTAGATACTATCATATTATATACCGCTGGAAAGTTTATCGAATCCTCTTCGATTTTTGTTCATGCATATTCCCATTTTTAATAGGTCAAATCTGTCGTACAAAATTATGTGTATACTGGATTCCTGATTCAATTCCAGAATTGTACACTTATGTTGTACGACTCATAACTTCTGCCATATAAACTCAAACCCTATCGTATCATATATCATCGGAAAGCTTATCGAATCCTCTTCGATTTTCATTCAAACATATTTCAATTTTAATGACGTCTGCTAGATCAAAACGATCTGGAAAATACTATAAAATAAATTCCAGAATATCGTTCCAGAATTTTTTATCCATGTTGCACAGCCTGTAGCTTCTAGTACATAAATCATAATGTCACGACCCGCACCCACTGTGAGGGTACGAGAACGTAACAACGCCCAGCCTACGCCGCAGTGTCGGCGGTAGAGCGATGTCCTAGGTCAACATACATCTAACAATGTATATCTAAACAGTTTATACTCCCCGAATGGGGGTGACATAACAGTAAAACTCAATCACAACTAAGGAAGAGATAGCACGAAATGAAATAGAACTCAAGGAAATAAATAGATGAAATAGCAGTAGTCTAAGATAATCCCAGCAATATCCAACAGTACAAGGTCTCAGATGAAAGAATATATACAACTCTGAACTCCAAATAAAGTCTAACTAAAACATGGCTCAAGACTGCATAAAGTAAGATAAGCCTAACTAATCTAGTCTAGGCAATCGGGGTGATATCCTCAGCTAGAGCTGGGTCCTCCTGAGGATCCAGCTCGCAGGTGTCATCTAAGGCTGCCCCGTAGTAAGTGTCCAGGCAAGCCTTCTCCTCGTCCTCTGTAATATTTTCAACAGGTCCAGTCAGGACAGGAGCAAGTACAGTACATCTCAACAGATCATAGCAGGTTAGAAGATATAATCATGCAGTAAAGTAAGATACAAGTACTGAAAGAAGTGCAGTATGTAAACAGAGAGAGAAAGCTGTAAGAGAAATATCTACTATAAATAGAGAACTATCATGTGACTAGTGAGTCAGAGTATAATATAGACATATAAATGGCATAGGAGATTCTGATGCTACACTATGGAAGAGATTCTGATACTACACTACTTGGATATTATTCACATGTCCATTTCTACTCCTCCGTACCCCCAATCAATACACAAGGATCCAGCCAGGTTATGTTATGATTCCATGCAATGCCCCGAAGGGTGATACATTGATGCCCATAAATGGGTGATTCTAGGAGATTCTAGGATACCCAGTGAATGGGATAAGAGATTCTAGGAGACTCTACGATCATAAGAGTATATGTCGCAAGTGATCAAAGAACCAGTGAAGCATAGTGATACGTCATGTAAGTGAAACGCACAGAACATGAAGTACCCGATGCTCCATAAGGATAACATCTCAAGAAAGGATCCATATAGTACCAATCCGTGTGACCATCGTGACAGTACAAGTAAAGTAATCTACTGCAGAAAATAATTCTAAGCAGGATATAAAATGATCAGAGAATGTACTCGCCTGATATCTGAGTGTCCAAGATGAAAGTACTGTCCGAGGAGTGGTGTCTGGCTCCTATTTAGAACAGCACAAGTCACAACAAGTCTAAAATGGTAAAATGAAGTCCTACTATGCATTCTACATGATTCTAGGTCAATCTAGGCCAAAGTCAACTCTTGGTCAACCCTGGTCAACTAAGAAGTCAAACCTAGGTCTAACAAGTCTAACTAGGCTATACTAAGTCTAATAATATTGTACAAGCCCTATCTAGGCTTACCAAGCTATACCAAACTACCTAGGCCTATTCTCAACACAAGTGTATACATGCCTATTATAGTAATATCCAAGTATACACATATGGCACAAACATGAACTTGCATAACCCATACAATCCTATATGTATACTATCATGGCATCCCCCCATACTCTATATATATCTATATGTAAAACCACACTCACATACATAGGAACATGTATATCACAATGTATATATTAACCTACAATATAAATACATTGCATTATATATAGACACATATATTAGAGGTTCATTAATGTACTCTCCATTAGGTAGGCAAATAGGAAACATGAGTAAATGTATGTGGTACAACATGAATTTGTGTTTGGGTATACAAGTGCAGTAGTGTGTGGAAGGGTAATCAAAAGTGTGTGTGTGTATACAGGGATTTCATATATACAGGAAAGGTAAAACAGTAAAGAGGACAGTATGAAAACTGCTGTGGTGTGTGTGTGTAATGTGGCACATGAAAACAGTGCAACATTCAACAGTGTGTATGTAAACTAGTGTACAGGAATACATCCAGTGATAGAGAGGGGAAAAATATGTGTACAAATGCAGTAAACATGGCTAACAGTGCCTACTGCTATCAGTCTCTCTATCAACCAGTTCAGGAATGAACAAAGAACCAAACTCAATACTAGACCAAAACAGGTTACAACAACCAATTAACAGTGAGTGAAAACTGGGGAGAATGTGTGTGTTGTGTTTACATGACATGAGTGAAAGGGTGAGTCCATACCCAGGTTTTGAATTCCTTCATCAACAGGTTTTGAATCACCCACAAAATCTCAGATTTACTCATGTGATACTTAGTTGACAATGAGGCTTAGCTATAGGCTAAATCAAAAAGGAAACAATTAATGAAACAATGCAAACCCCAACCCATGCCCAGGTTAAAACCTATTTTCAGAATTCAGAGCAATAATGTAACTATGTCAGGTAATCTCAGGTTTACATGATTTCCAACAGGATATGCAACATTATATTTCACAAAAGCAAATACTTAAACAGTCCCCAATGAATTTCCCAGTTTTGAGCCCCAAAACCCCATCATTTCAACTCCAACTCGACACACAGGAAGATGACAAATAGAAGCATAGGTTAAGGTTTATAAAACCTACATTAATCAATGATTAACAGGTTAATCCATCAAACAAAACTCAACCTTGCAAACTGGAGAAGTAACAGAAATTAAATATCAGTTAACCTTGGTTAAATGAGAATCAATTAGGAAAAGTTAAACAATTCATGAATCTAATGGTTGGTAAATGAAAACAACCCATGTGCACAACCCCTCACATCCATTTCGTGTCACCCAAGGCCTGACACGGCGTGTCCAAATGCACAGAACATGAAAACACATATACAGTGCACTGTCAGTGCACTGTCTCGTGCACACGTGCACTTGTATCGTGTGCACGACACAAGATACGAGGGAGTCTCATGGTCATACACATGGGTAGCCCACCTATAGGGCTACCTCATAGGCCCACTGGCCTGTGTCCACGACGTGTCAGGGTCGGACACGAGACCCGTATCAGTGGCCAAAAACTCGTGTGCACAGATACAGCAAAAACACGTGCACAACTGATTTCTCTCTCGATACGACACGGGAACACGTGGAACTTGACACGTGGCGTGTCAGCCAGTGCCCCATGGCTCGTGTCGAGTTTCATGTCAAACAAATGTGTGTCGTGTCTGCTACAGACTCCGATAGGCAGGGGAGCACTGTAGCGGTGCGCGCGGTCGTGTACGGCGCGTGTCCAAGCCAAGACCCCGACACAAAACGACACTGACACTAACACACAAGAACAGAAATCAATAAGCAAGATCTAAACTAACATTCTTGTTCAAAAACAAAGTGAAAATATCACCAACAGCCCCTTTGTGGCATTTACACAAACACCTGCGTATGAACACAGATACGTGTCCAAAACGGACACAAAATCCTAGACACCCGACACGAATCCTATCCAGAATCTTAGGGGACCCTTAGGGCTTCCTATTGGTGAAGACAAAATAAAAATCCATAGAGAAATGGGGAAGTTACCTATTGATGAACAATGGGTGAAAAATCTCCAAATCGAATGATTTCCTCAACCACCTAAATCTCACAAATTGTTTCCTTCTTGTAAACAATCAATACCAACAGCAAGAATATTGATATTAGGATCTAATGCAACTAGTTTGAGGGAAAAAGGACCTAAAATGGATTTATTATGAATTTCTAAAGATGGGAGCTCACCTCTTTCTTCTTGAAATAGATTTCCTAAGGAAAGGAGGCTAGCCCTAGAAATTAGGAGGGGTTTTATAGTGGGGAAAATCCCAACAGACTAGGTGGCCGGCCACTCACACTTAGAGTTAGGGTTTGGTAGTTTGGGCTTGGGCCAAGTTACATGAGCTATGGTTTATTTGATTAATAAAGACTCTAAGTCATAAGTCATGGCTTATGGCTTTCTAATTTCTATAGCTAAATAGGTTCTAATGACTTAACCATAGATTAGGCTAGGTTAGACTAGAGTCCCAAATTCTAACCAAGCTCAAATTAACTAGGGTTAGCTCCTAGGTTGATCTACATGGGTCCAAACTAGCCAAAATCAATCTAGTCCAAACAATACCAAAATAATTCCTAAAAATTCACATAAATTCTAATTAAATTCTAATAAATTTAAATTACCCCAAAAATAACAAAAATACCCTCACACTAGAAATGTGGTAGTGACACATAATACCATCATATTATATATTTTCGGAAACGGCGTCGAATTTCCTAGATAACTCGTTTAGACATATATTTATTTTAGTGAAGTTTATTAGGTCAAAACAGTCTCACAATAAAACTGCACAGATTTTTTTTCTTTTCAGATTTACATTACTCGAGTGTAATACTTGTGTTATAGCTTCTACAACTTTATTAGAAATTATATGTAATTAATATAGGTAGGGGGACTTGCCTTGGTTCCTGGAATTAGACCTAGATTTAGCTCTCCAACAAATTCCTAGATTTTTGGGGAAATGGAAGAGAGGAGAGGCGTGGTGGTGGTGAAGTGGAGTGAAGAAAATGGAGGGCGAAGAAGAGTCGAAGGAAGAAATAAAGGAAGGAGATGATGGAAGGTGTTAGGTGTCATATGGGGGTTTCTCTTGTTCATGCACAAGTGCCACATGGCTTGGTGGTTGCCACCTATCCTTACATAATGTCACCTACCTTCAAATGATGACACCTAAGCTAAATGAGTTAGTAAATCAAAATATAATTACAAAATTAAATCATGGACTTTCATGCAATATTCATATATGAAATAAATCTAATTAAATTATTATATCCTTCTTATTATAGTAAAATATTAATACTTAATTAGAGAAGAAATATTAAGAAATGCATAAATAGTTAAAGTAAATTGAATAATTGGATACGACTATGACAAATTCTATGCATATTTTATAATTAAAATGTGTATATTTATGTTTATATTTTGAAAACAACAATTATATATATGTCCTTGAAGTCTAACTTTGGTATTTAACAAATTATCCAACTTTGAACACAATTTTTATAATACAACAAATGTGTGTAAAAATTATAATTTTTTATATAATTTAATTACAATCCCAACTTTGGTCCAGCCCATTAAACAGTAGAAATAGCTAACCGAACAAACAAAAAAATCGAATTGATTATTCGATTCGGTTTCAGTTTTATCTAATTTCGTCTCAGTTTTGGATTTTAGAACTTACTTTATTCGATTTTGACTATTTCGATTTGTTTGAAACCGAACGCTCACACTGTATGAACTCTTAAATGAATGAGCAAACATTCTTCTGAATATCAATTGTTTGGCTTGCCCATTATGTGCGACACATAATAGAGTCATAATAAAACATAAATTGAACTTAAATTGGCATGTAGCGGTAAGATATTTTTATTTTAGACTGGATACTTATGGATAATTCAAAAGTACCATCACAGGTGCATTTAATCTCTATCTATATTTTGTTTAAAAGTTACCATGAGTGAGCATTCGGTTTATTCAGTTTAAGTCACACCAAAATAGTTAAAATCGAATAAATCGAACTTCTAAAAATCAAAAATAAAATCAAACCGAAATTAGCCAAAATCGATATCAAACCAAACCGATAATCGATTCGGTTTGTTTTGTTTATTCAGTTAGACTATTTTTACTGTTTAATTGCCCGAATTCAAAGTTGAGATTGTAGTTAAATTATACTAAAATGTATTTTTTTATACATATTTTTGTTGTATTCAAAGTTGGGTAAAAGTTGGATTAATTGTTAAATTTTAAAAATTGAACTTTAAACACGCACACACACACACACATATATAATTATTATTTTCAAAATATACATATTTTTTAATTATAAAATATGAATAAATTATGGCTACTTACATAGTTGCGTAAGTCTTATTCAATTTTCTGTTTGGACTGAAACCAGAATCAAATTGATTTTTTTTTCAAATTGAGCTAAATTTTTTGTTCAATTCAGTTCAGTGGTCCAAAACCGAATAATGCACCATCCTAGCTCCAGGTTCAACAAAAACGTCCAACGGTAGAATATTTGTTTGGAAAACGTCCTTCCAATGCACGTTTTAGGTCTTAATTTGTCATTTAACTAAACTATATGTTTTGAGCGCAATTTCTTTAAACTTCAACTATATGTATGAAAATTTCAGAGAGGAGAAACCTAAAAAAAAATTTGAGTGGCACCCTACTTATTTTATACTTATTTAAGGTGCACCCCACAAGTTTACATGAATGTATGACACCCCCAACTTTTGACGATTTTCGTCCAAAACGAACGGTCAACCCCTTTGACCAATTTTTTGGACGAAAATGTCCGCGTCTCCTTTTGTGTGTCCCCCTCCCCATCACCCCGTGGCTGCCCCCCCCTCCGTCACCTCGCTGGCGTGCCTCCACCCCCCCTCCCCCCC